>JABSTQ010002977.1:0-34383 GCA_013358835.2 Ixodes persulcatus
TCGTTGAAGGCCGAGGTGTGAACTGGAAAGTTGTAGAGTGCATTGAGAAACACCCGACTAGGGTGAATACTTCATCATGCGCTTTGCGCGACTTTTTTATTGCACTCAAAAGAAAGTCCGCGAAATATAAAAAAGACACGTGGTAACGCGCCCCCGCATCGCGCTTGCAGCGCTCTCAGATGTGCTCTGAAGGAACGAGGGTCACGTATTACTTATCACTGGCCCACTGTCCGAGAGCTTTGCGTTAATGTATGCTGCAGAGATAAGCGCAAGCACCATGCTGCCTCAAAGCCCTATTTCGGACAGCGGGCAAGTGATAAGGTGGCCTTCGTTCCTTCAGAGCACGTCTGAGAACGCAACAAACGTAACGAGCGAGAGCGTTGTCACATTATATTTTTATATATAACGCGGGATTTATTCTTAGACTCATCAAAAGAAGCGCGCAAAGCGTACCATGTAGCAAGTCTTAATTTTGTATTCCTCACTGCCCTCTACAACTTTCCAATTCATACCTCGGCTCTTAACGAATAATTAAAAAGTTAGGTAATTAATTTATTTTATTAAGATAAACAGATGCAGTAAAAATTGTGTGCACTTTTGTAAGAGGCTTGCTATCAACATACAGTAGATTTCACCTCTGTAGAAAGCTCCGTTTTTTTTAATTTTTGTGCAAGTTATGTTTTGTTATGCAATGCAAGTTATGTTTTGCAAGTTATGCAAGTTATGTTTTGCCTGAAACAACTGGACTTTTTTAATGCCGCTTTCTAACTTCACGATTCAGCGTGCTTATACGCTTTGTATCTTGAGAGAAGTTGCATTTCTGAATTCAAATATTCACTGTAGTAAACTAAATAAAATTTATGTTTAATTAAAATTTACATAACGTACTTTTCAGCTCATGAGAAAGTTCAACGGCACATTTTATCTCGTTTATTGCTCTAACGACCTAGACATTAAAAATAGGTTGCCATGCCTCAATGTTCGCAAGTCAAGTTTGGATGAAACTAGAAAGAGCGCTCAATATGTCTATAAACATGCAAACACGACAACGACGTGAGTATGCTTTTCAAGAATAAAATCAACTGTTTCATTTTTTTTTTTTTTTTGCTGCACAGCAAGGGTAATTGTGGGCGCGATTCTTATCTATAAAATTACGCTAGTTTGGCGCGTAGTCCTTACGCTGTGAGAAAGGATTTTACAACATGTCGTTACAAAATAATATATGTTGCAACTACTTGCGCTTCATATTTCTAATATTAATGAAATTACTAACTACAGGCACTCACAACCATACCTCGGAAAATCTCACTCACACACCTCACCCGCCCTCATTGACCAGGTGAGGATGAATTCGTAAGCCTCCAAAACTCATGACGTTGAGTTTGAATAAGTGGCGTGTGTTCGGAGAGCGGCGTGAGCTCGGTGAGCGCTTGAGTTAGGTGAGTTCATGACTTCAGTGAGAGGCGCGAGTTCGGTGAGTTAAGTGAGTTCATGACTTTGGTGAGCTCATGAGTTTGGTGAGGAACGGAAGTTCGGTGAGTTGATGAGTTCAATGAGTTCATGAGTCCGGTGAGTTGATGACTTCAATTAGTTCATGAGCTCGGTGAGTTCATGAGTTCGATGAGGAACGTGAGTTCATAAGGTCCGTGAGTTCATGAGTTTGGCGAAGCATGAGGTCCCTAATGGCCCATGGGTTCGATGGGGATTTGCGAGGTAACGTCGAGGAAGTGAAGATCACGTGACTTCTCCATAGATTTCCGGGGAAGTTGAGTCGACGCTTGTAAAAGAAAGTACGCATACATGTCTTCGCGCTCGAGTACGCTCGAAACGCCGGACTTGTTCGAAAATGGGCTTAAAGGCTGCTACATTTAATTGATAGCATATAAAAGCTAATTCGATTGCTGACTGTCATGAAACAATTGCAGTCGATAAGTTTCTAGATTACTCTCAAGGAGATATGAAACGATATTTTTACTTTCACTTGATATTTGTAAAAGCAAATTCTTGACGGTCCTAACCTGCCCTCCGACACCCCGCTAGTCGTTCAAGAGGGGGCCATTGAGGATAGTCAAAATACTGGCTGCGCCCGAAAACGTTTCGCGTGCCGTAGAACGGGTTTTTTCCTAGCTTCAATAGCATGTAGATATTAGTTATGATTCCTATATAGTATTATCCATCAACCGGTACCGCTGACAACGGTGCAAGTCCGGTCATTTACAAGGGGCGTTTTTCTTTTAGCAACAATATATTTCTACGTGTAAATAACAGGGGGAGAGAGTAAGATTAAAATCTAAGTAATAAAAAAAAAATCGATATACATGTCTGCCCTTGCGTGCACGGAAGCAAATATCCCCGCCCGAAGAAATGACGCGCCCTAAATCGCTGTTTCTAACAAAATTATAATTGAAGTATTGTACACCATTTAATTAAGTTGCATGACCGTTTCCTCCCCACTCCTCAAATATCGCGTGGATATCCGAAATATGGTATGAGTAGTTAGAAATGAAGTAATTTAAATATCGAAGGTAAAAGAACTCACTCTCATACCGCTAGGTCGTAGTTTATTCGTGCAAATTAGTGAACACAAATGAAAACTTAACATCCATCAAAAATGAATAATGAATTTAATAGAAAACACAACTTTGTATTTGTATTTGCATAAATATTGGTATTGAACATATTGCCAAGTTTGAAAACAGCACACACCGTATGAGCCACAAACTACCGAAGGCATCTGAGACAGATAACGATATTACGCTAGCATCCATAAGGTATCATATTTTGCGAGGCACAGAGTCGCTATATTAGAACGTAGGTCCTAGGTTTGACTAGAATGTTCTGTGGAACAAAAACAAAAGATGTGATATGTGATCAAAATATGTCCAAATTTAATGTACGCACGAAGTTCTTCAAACGTTCCTTCGTCGAAAACAAATAATCCACTAGGCAGTTATTTTAGGTGAAATTAGTTGTGTGAACGACGATAAATATAGACAAACCGTTCCGAAATAGTTCAACTCGACAAAGAATTGCCGAGCAAACCGCCTTAATATAATAGAGAGCTTCGCAATATTCTATTCGGAAACAAAATATACACCGACGGCGGCGCATGTTTAAATAATATTAATTGTATAGCTGAATAAGCAACGCTGCAGACGCTAACTCCATACTGGCACGAAGTTGCCACGAATGCTTGAAACGAACAGTACAAACCGTGAAGAAGACTTTGTGAGGCTCGTTATGATGCGCCCTTGTATCCCAACAAAGCGCACCTTCCTCAAGCGCTCGGCCAGCAAGTGAAAGGTGTCGAGGCGATAAAAACAAAAAGACAAAACAATTTTTTACTTGGTGACGTGACGGCTTGCACCAGAGCGGCGGGGCATTGCACGCAACGCGCGTGCAATGCGGGCTCCAGTGTCGCGACGACGGCGAGGGCGAGAACTACTTCATGAGTGAGTGAGTGAGGTGAGTGAGTGGGTTCATGAGTTCATTGAGAGGCGTGAGTTTGTGAGTTTGGTGAGTTCATGAGTTTGGTGATGGGCATGAGTTTGTGAGTTCGCTGTGTTCGGTGAGTTCATGAGTTCGGTGAGGGGCGTCAGTTTGTGAGTTCGCTAAGCTCATGAGTTTGCTGATGGACATGAGTTCGTGAGTTCGGTGAGTTTATGAGATCGGTGAGGGGCGTGCGTTTGTGAGTTCGCTAAGCTCATGAGTTTGCTGATGGACATGAGTTCGTGAGTTCGGTGAGTTTATGAGTTCGGTGAGGGGCGTGCGTTTGTGAGTTCGCTAAGCTCATAAGCTCGGTGATGGGCATGAGTTAGCTAAGCTCATGAGTTCGGTGATGAGCATGAGTTCGTGAGTTCGGTGAGTTCATGAGTTCGGTGAGGTACGTACGTTTGTTAGTTCATAAGGGGCGCGAGTTTGCGAGTTCGGTGAGTTCGTGAGTGTAGACTTGAAGCTGAGTGCGGCCGTGGGCGTGAGACCGAGTGAGTTTTTAACTTTTTATTTTGTCCGTGAGTGAGAACTTGAAGGTGAGTGCGGCCGTGAGTGCGATGGTGAGTGAGTTCTTAACTTGTTATTTTGAACTGGCTCTGACTGAGATCGACCAAAAATGCCGACCTCTGCTCACACCTAAAGAAACGTTGATTCGACTTCCCTATTACATTTCCCCAGCCAATGAGAGTGCTGCATTAGTCGGTAAGGACGCCGAGGAACATACAGAAGCAAAAAGCGTGAGCATAATAGGTCATGCCTTCCATTTTTTAAGCTTTGAGAGGCTATACTGCTGTTACCTTAATCGATTAACCTATCGATTAATCGTTTAAAGCAATTATTGCGATTTAAACGGACACTGCAATGAAAGCAATTTTTAAGGCCCTTTGGGACGTATTTTTTTTTAATTTTTGCTCGAAAAAAAGTTTTTTTCGTGCAACATTTACGCTTTTATACGCCGTTTAGGTGGAGGTCACGGCCCGCTCTAGGGCCCACCTTCAGATCAGGGGCCCCACCCATTACGACTCGAATGACTTGCCTGCTTGGCCGAACACGCTCGGAAGTCTAGTGTCTTCCTTTCGCGACATCCGGTGCGTCTAGTCTGGCGTCTGACATCGCCTGCTAGTCGTGCGAGCAGATGCGGGGCAGCCTCCGGCATCGTCTGCTATTTCACCACCGTCTATCGTCGTCTGCAATGCCCGTGAGACGCGGACCGTGGGATGTGTTCCATCGTACACAGGCCACGGTCAAATACAAACGTCCCTCAGCGTCTATCGATATGCGGTAATAAACGTCCGAGAGAACTGAAGAAATCAACACAATGAATATGCAGTCCTCCCAGCTTTACTGTCCTTGTTTTTTTTTCACATGGCATCCGGCAGCGAGCATGCTGGGTGAGCGCCATGACGCACAATTAAAAGCGACGTAAAAATATTCGCTACGGTAGGCCAGGAGCACTGCATAACTTGAAAGCTACATGCTTTTCAAAGTGAAATGATGGGAAAATAAACTTTATGCGAGCCGAACGCTCGACTTCCTCCAGCCAAATCACTCGCAAATACTTGCCCGTGCAGGTATCGTCTCGGTGTTAAACCATGGTTCCAATCACAACGGTCGCGAAATTCACAGAGTATACAAGCCTCTTTTACGGGAGCCAACATCTTTAATCAGCATCAACAGGCGCAAAGGAACAAATCAAGTCAGGTTGAACAACATAGCCAAAGTGGGACGCTAGGCTTAGCTGAGTCCCGCTATGAACCCAAGCACCAACACAGTGCTTCTGAAGGCGCGTTCTTGTGACAGTTGTTTGCTGCAAACTAGGTCCCCCGGTTGAATATATCTCTTAACATCTCGGTGAACGCAAAACGACGCGCCCTCGTAAAAATAAACGAGGCCAGCGAGCTATGCTCGTCCAGCACGCCGCAAACACCAGCAGCCATGCATCTACGTTACCGGTTGAAGCAGAAGCGGAAAGGCAATCTCGGAATATATTTGAAAGCAATGACTCTAGATTATTTCTTTCTCAAACATAAACATATTCCCGATAGATAGTATTAAGAAATAATTTTACAGTTACAAAACAATAAATCATATTTATTGTTTTATTCTCTAGCCTGAGTATAAAAGATATCACAACGCACCACAGTGCCAGTTTAGGTCTGTTGTTTCATAGTTATGTCAAATCAATTGTATTTCTCGGTAAACATAACATGTCTTACACTTTCCAGTACGTATGCGGAGCGCCAGTTCGTCTGCTTTTTTTTGCAGGGGCTGTGGTGACGTCAGAAAGACGCCGAGCTCTGATGGGCTCTGATTGAAGGATAGTGGGTAGACCTCAAAGCAAGCTACCTTGAGGTTTACCCACTATCCTTCCAATCAGAACCAATCAGAGATCGGCGTCATTCTGACGTCACCACAGCCCCTGCAAAAAAAAAGCCGACGAACTTGTGCTCCGCGTAGTCACTGGCAGGCTAAGAAGCACAGGGTGTGACCTACTGTGCTTATGCTTCTTGTTTTGTTTTTCGCGCTTCCGCGTTCTCATCGGTTAATGCCGCAATCTTATTGGCTCGGAACTCACCGCACTCTGTATTTGTTAAGCTCTCAGTGACCATAATAACTGGGAATCAAGAGTCGCTACGAATAAGTATGCGATTTGTTGTGTCTTAGCTAATTTTCCTATTAGCTCATGGCGATCGAATGTATCTGAGAAAAAAATAGACTTCCCCACAACGTCCTATTTCTGCGTCCCAAAGGCTTTCCGAATTCTGACCATTGTGTCTCTAATGGTGTAATTATATAATTTGACAGTATTTCACCAGTTCTTTCCCAGTTTCCATTTTTGAGAAATTGATGTATCTATATAAGGTCCTTGAATAAGCAGGTAAAAATGTATATTCGTTAAACCTTCCTGCTAATTAATTAATTTAAATGCTTCTACAAGTAATTGTAGTTGGTCAAACTTCGCAAGGAGCCGAACGTTTGTTAGTTTGTTTTTAGTACGGCTCTCTAAGTGGAAACGAGTAATTTGAAAACACACTTCTCCACACTAATCTCTGGCTGTTTTTACGCACTTCTAGAAAATATAAAATGTTAGACCTTCAGAAGTGGAACATTTAACCGCAAATTGAGCTTCACTGTTAGTCTAATCAATAGTAATTCAGCTTTAAGTGTATATATGTAAACATCACCGGTTGAGCAGGCCTGGTTCTGTAAGAGGATGCAGAACAATAACTAATATATTACTTGTTCATGTGCTGCAATCAATGAGAAACAAATTCGTTAAAAAAAATCCCGTTTCCACATTGCTTCTTTATTTTCTAGATTGACGGGAACTAAGGAGGTGCAAACCAAAAAGAAAGATGATGCATACAAGCACCCAAATATGTTTGTTGTGCAATACCATGAGGGTGGGTGCCTGCATATAATAAAAATATGCCACAGGCAGAGTCATGAATATCATATGACGGTAATTAGGTTTAGGACGTCAAAGGCTTACTGAAGCACATTGATTTTCTGTTTTCTCCTTTTATTCGTAATTATTTTATAGGGCGTTTTCAGATACGTTTGGCAGACCATGTCCGGTGATCATTCTTAATTTTTACGAAAAACAAATTTTGTAGACTCGATGCTCATCACATCAAAACCGAAATCTGTTCTGCGAAAAAAAAAAATTTGTCTTTGCGGAAAAAAATTACAAGCACACTCTTAGTGCGAGGCGCTTTCCACGAATCGCGCGAAGTTGGCATTTCGGGCACCTCTCCCAAAAGAAACTGCCATGGCTACGGGTCTAGAAATATTTACTCACAATCTACGTACAAGGAGGATTGACTGCAAATATATATAATTAAGTATCGACGAAGTTAAGTTGCAGAGGAAGATCGCAAACACGGCACGTTCCGCAAAATACTTACATTTTTATATCTTCTTTTCTCCGCATCTATAAACACCAGAACTTCCAAACTTTGCCCGCGTGTTGTCCTGCATTTTGTTAATATTGGGACTAAATATTATTGTCGTGAGTATGGGAGCAATTTTATGAGAAATGCTCAAATGGGGCCGTTTTAATAATTAGGAGTCAACTCAAAACTCAATTTAAAAAAGACCATCTTGGATTTTTTTTAACTCTTTCACATTAAGGCCAATGATAGGTACTAACAGAATCTGCAAACAAATGTTGCACTATTTTTGTGTATTTGAAGTTATAAAGCTAGAAATATGACCCAACTGAGGCTACCGCAGTACAGCGAATGGGGCGTGCGGATACCCGTACGAAAATGTCATATATGGCCCTGATATAATGTAGCGATGAAGAGAAGAACGAGGCCGGAGGTCGCGCGATGCAAGCGCTCGGGCAAGCAGTTCGAAGCAAGCCAGCAAAGAAACCGAGCGGACGTCTTGTCCGGCTAATAAACAGCTGGCAAGCGGAACCCGCTACATTCAGTGTCAGAAGTTGAGCTCCGCTCTAGTCAACGCCTTCCCCGAATCATGGAACCTGCTTCCGACCCTCAGCGGGAAAACACCACCAATACTACCACCGGAAATACGGCCCTGTTGGATCCGCAAGCTTCTCAACTCACGGTTTTAATCACGAACCATTTGGAGCGACTCGAGGCCTCCAACGCCGCGCGGGAGAGCAACCTTCTGCAGAGCTCAACGTCAATGCTTCAGGAAATGACTGCCTCCCTCACCGACCGTCTGGCGCGCTTAGAAGCCCGGCTCCCCGCACTCGAGGAATCTCATACCGGTATCGTTCCAGCCCAGGCACTCGTCGGACTCCCAGGCATGAGGCTAAAACCGTCAACATACGACGGTACCACTCCTTGGGGACCTTACAAAACACAATTCATCCTCATTGCTGATGCGAAATATTCGGCTGAGGCTCAAAAGGCTCAAGCCTTGGCCGCTCATCTTGCCGGACCAGCGTTGAGTATACTGCATCACCTGCCATCTGAAGCTCGCCAATCCTACCAGGCCTTGGCCGCAGCATTGGACGAACGTTTCGGGGACGGGCCGCTCCGCTATCTCCACCATGCGCAGCTCCGCAACCTCCGGCAGTCAACGGCTGAAACGATATCTCAACTCGCCGATGACATCGAACGTTTAGCGCGTCTTGCCTTCCCCGGCTGCCCAGAGGACACAATTCAAGCAGTCGCCACCATGGCATTCATTGATGCTATCTCGTCTGATGACGTGCAAGACGCCGTTCGATTGGCGCGCCCCCAGACTCTGCAGGCCGCACACAATTGTGCCCTGGAGGTAGAAGTTGCTCGACAGGCCTCTCGATTCACTTCACTGCGACCCTTTATGCAACCACAGACACCAGCTATGCAAATGCAGGAGACTCCAGCTCTCGTGTGCTGGAACTGCTACGAGCCAGGTCACACGCGGGCACAATGTCCTAAGAACGACCCTCGTATTGCTAGCCGGACTCCAATAATGCCAAAGCAAAAGAGAATAACATCAACTCGTGCCTTAGCCTCACCCATGACATCCATCTACCTCCAGGGTGTCGTCGACGGTCTGCCCGTGCGCGCACTTGTGGATACGGGGGCAACAACATCTGTCATTCGCCCTAAAGTTCTCGCGAAGGCGAACCGACGCGTCCCACCAAACCCCCAAAAATACGCTCTGCAAACTGCCGCAGGGGAGATGGTAACTGTACTGGGCTGCACAACCGTGCCTTTTAGCGCGGGAACCCTTGAAGTTACGCTGCCTGTGGTCGTCGCGGCTGTCGATGAGCAATGCATCCTCGCCGTCGATTTTCTTAAGGCACACAAGTGTGTGCTCGACTTCAACGCTGGGCTATTGCATTTGGGAACTGATTCCTTTCCCTTGGGTGCTGCCACGATTACCGTGCTCTGTGACAGCGGGATGGTAATAAATCCCACGTCCCCGTGTCTGCTTCCACGTATTGTCTACCAACTTAGCTGCGCACTTGTTGCCACTCTACGAGTGGGCAAATTTTGGGCTGGACAAGACAGGCGCTGATCAGCTTCGGCAGCTACTTGAACGATTTCCAAACCTTTTCAGCACAGACAATACAGGTTTGGGGCTGACGTCAGCAGCAACACACTGAATCGTGACAGGACATGCTGCTCCTGTACGGCTGCCTCCTCGGCGCGTTCCTCTCGCTCAGAGGTCATGTTTCAACGACATGGTGAAGACGATGCTACAGTAGGGCGTGATTGAGCCGGCATGTTCCCCTTGGTCTTCACCAGTTACACTAGTGAAAAAAGGACGGGTCAACAAGATTCTGCGTAAACCACAAACAACTTAATGAAGTCACTAAAAAGGACTTTTTTTCTTTGCCTCGAACCGATGACATCTTGGACGCTCTTGCAGGATGCACGTGGTTTTTTACGCTTGACCTCAAGAGTGGATATTGGCAGGTCCCAGTACATCTGGGCGATCGCGAGAAGACTGCATTCACTACAGGTAGTGGCTCATACCAATTCAGAGTTGTGCCATTTGGACTCTGCAATGCTCCGGCTACGTTTCAGAGACTAATGGAATCTGTTTTGAACGGTCTCATAGGCACAATCTGTCTCGTATATCTTGATGACATTGTTGTCTTTGGCAAAACATTCTCTGACCATCTGGTGAACCTCAAGAGAGTGTTTGAACGAGTACAACATGCGAATCTGTAGCTGAAACCGAAGAAATGTTCGTTCTTCACCAGACAAGTCGAATACCTGGGCCACATCATTTCAGGGGATGGGGTTTCCACGGACCCTCGCTAATTATCTGCTCTTGCTGAGTGGCCGACACCGACATCCACCACTGACGTACAGAGTTTCATCGGGCTAGCATCTTACTACCGAAGGTTCGTCCCCAATTTCGCTCACCTTGCCAAACCGTTGTATGCCTTGACAGAAAAAAAAGCCAACTTTCTCTGGTCTCCGGAATGTCAGCACGCATTTGAGACACTAAAAACAGCACTCACGTCTCCACCAGCGCTTGCCTACCCAAAGGACACCACAGCGTTTATACTCGACACCGATGCTAGTGCTTTGGCAGTTAGCGCAGTCTCATCGCAAGAACAGGATGGGCACGAACGAGTCATCGCTTATTATAGCAAAGTGTTCACCAAGCCTGAGAGAAATTACTGTACCACCCGACGCGAACTGTTGGCTATCATCAAGGCCGTAACTCATTTTCATCATTATTTATTGGGCCGGAAATTCATTATTCGTACCGACCACGCACCCTTAACCTGGATGCTGAGTTTCAAGACCCCTGACGGACAGGTCACCCGATGGCTGGAGCGTCTTCACCAATACGACTTCGAGATTCAACATCGTGCTGGCGCGCTTCAGACCAATGCCGACAGTCTTTCACGACGCCCGTGCAATGAGAAGTGCAAACAGTGTTGAAGCATTGCAAAACGCAGCTTCATGTCAATCAACTCACTGCAGAACCTGCCTTGCAATAACGAAGCGTGGACATTGGAAAACCTTCGCGCCGCTCAACTTGACGATCCAGATATTGGCCCCTGGTCCAATGGAAGATGAAGAACTACAGACCCCGATCTAAAGAAGAGTCCGGTTTGTCTCCTGCCATCAAGAGTTACTTGGTTCAATGGGACTCTCTGTTTCTGCACGACAACCTTCTCTACCGACGCCGGGAGTCCGCTGCTGGCGGTTCTGTCGTCTGGCAGCAGCCCTTGCCACGCAAGCTCTGCTCCCAGGTAATTCAACAGCTGCACTGTAGCCCAGAAGGAGGACACTTTGGTGTGAACCGCACGATTAAAAAGATTCGTCAACGGTTCTACTGGCTGCAATGCCACAATGACGTAAAGCAGTGGTGCCGTCAGTGCGACATGTGTGCATCGCGTAAAGGACCCCACATAAAACAACGGTCACCACTACAAGAAAATGTGAGGAGGTACCCTTTGAGCGTATCGGCATCGACATACTGGGGCCGTTTCCTCGGTCTAAGTCTGGAAACAGGTTCCTGCTCGTAATTGTAGACTATTTCACCAAGTGGCCCGAAGTTATTCCCATTCAAAGTCAGACCGCCTCCAAGATCGCCGACGCTCTCGTAAAGAATTGGATTACCAGGTACGGATCCTTACTGAGCATCCACTCAGACCAAGGAAGAAGCTTTGAATCGCGAGTCTTCCAAGAGGTTTGCGAGATCTTCAATATCACAAAGACAAGAACGACGCCCCTCGACCCGCAGTTGAACAGCCTGGTGGAGAGGATGAACCGCACCATTTTACAACATCTATCGATGTTTGTAAATGATCGCCAAGACAACTGGGATAACATCGTGCCTCTGTTTCTGTACGCATACTGTACAGCTGCTCATCAGGTCACCAGCTACACGCCCGCCACGATGCTATTTGGCCGTGATCTTCGTATGCCCTGTGAAATTGCCATCCCACGAGCATCCGAAACGGCCAAAGACCATGTGTCTCACGTAAGCGACCTGAGAGCGAACCTAGAACGGATGCATGCATTTGCCCGACAACGTTTGGCAAGTGGGCTCGCTCGTATGAAAACTCAGTACGACGCACATGTCGCAAAACGCCCGTTCTCAGCAGGTGATAAGGCATGGCTGTAAAACCCCATCCGTAAAAGAGGCCTGTCTCCGAAGCTTCAGCGCCATTGGCAAGGACCCTTTACGATCGTCGAACGGCTCAACGACGTAGTATATCGCATACGTCGCAATGATCGATCACGGCTGCTCGTTTTTCACCGTGACCGCCTATCATCGTACGAAGGACTCCGTTAATTCTCACGAAAAGGAGAGAGGAGGGGGGATAATGTAGCGATGAAGAGAAGAACGAGGCGGGAGGTCACGCGATGCAAGCGCTCGGGCAAGCAGTTCGAAGCAAGCCTGCAAAGAAACCGGGCGTCTTGTCCGGCTAATAAACAGCTGGCAAGCGGAACCCGCTACAATATTTTATACATGCCATATATGATAATATAAGGAGTCAAATATTGCCATATACCACCATATATGAGAGCAGATACGGCCAGATATCGCCATATAAGTGGGCAAATACTGCCATATATATCCATATAAGTGCGTAAATACGGCCATATATCGCCATATACGCGTGCAAATACAGTCATTAATCGCCAGATACGCGTGCAAATACGGCCACATATCGCTGCATAAAAGGTCATATACTGCCATATATATCCCGTGCACGACATATATGGGTAAAACTATATCCCCTGATATTGATATATGGGCCCGTTTCGGTCGTGCAAGTAAAAAGTCATATGTACTCGCGAAGACACTAGTTGATTTATCTATATTGCATTGGTCTCATGTAATTGATAAACTATTGTTAACATCCTTAACGTGAAGTTATTCCAGATATTTGGACCAATTAATCAATTGCGCATTTTGAAGATTGAAAGACAAATGAAATTTGGTTGTATCTTTGACGTGTGACGATATGACGAAGTGCATAAGATCGGCAAACGAGTTAATCAAAAAATGGATTTTAGATCGCACCTCCTAGGCGCCCGTTTCTGCGTTAAGCGGTGTCGGCGTCGCCATCGGCATCGGTGTAACCGCCCCGCTAAATTTAGCGGGAAATTTAATTGGTGGTTATGTCACATGACGTCAACGTTTCTGCTAAATCTAGCGGAGAAATTTATTTTGTTCATGTTTCCCCGCTAAATTTAGCGGGGCAACTAAATGGCTGTTGAGGTCATGTGACGACACTTAATTTCACCGCTAAATTTACCGGGGAAACTGAATAGGTGCTGAGGTCACGGGGCGTCAGTTTTCCAGCTACCGTTTCTCATAAGTGGTGCGTACATTTGACCTCACAAATACCGCGAAACCTTTGCTGTAGTGAAGTGCAGTTCATAGGTCACCGAATATTGATGGCGCCAGAGCGCCGGTGTATTCTGTCGTCGTACGAGATTGTAAGAGGTTCAAAAATACTCGGTCTTAAGGAGTCGCAAGAATGCGAACGGGCCTTTAATCTTAGTGAGGCTAAAATAATTGCTTACAGTCTGACGCAATTTGTTCTGCTGCGATGCCTGCTCAAGTTATGAACGGACTTGGAGTAATAAATGGACGCTAGTGCTGCAAGTAGGGAAAGTATCATTAATAGATAGCAAAAACCAAGTTGGTTAACGCTTCCTTTCACAGAAACCTCAATTTAATAAAGACTGCGGGATAACCAAAAGAATAAGAAAGGCCTTCCAGTACAGTGCACTTCATTTAAGTCGAGAACAAATGTATAACGTGTGTCGCAATAAAATACAAGCCCGTTACTAAAGGGTTGTAAGAAATAACTCTATACCAAAAAGCTGATGCGCACATGTCCTTGTTATGAGCAGCCGAAATTAACAAAGCGACATTCTAAATGCATTCCTCTCGATCAAATTGGATACGAACACTAAAGGCACTTTTCATGATACAAGCACATTGAATACGATCCACGGCAACTTAACCTTTTTTATTGCAGGTGATGACTATAAATGGAACTACATTGAGCTGCTTTATACAGATTGCATGAGTTGTGCTGTTTTAAAATCAGATTTTTTAGGTAAGAGATTTGAAAAATAGTTGAACGAATATTTACTGAGCGCTAAAGTAATCTCAAGCGAATACCGACCAGCTTAATCATGCGCAACATCTCATGATCGTTTCCGGGAAAATTGTTAGGAGAGTATAATGGCACGCAGAGAATGTCGAGCGGGACATTCCCGCGCCGCCAGAGCAGTGCCAGAGCAGAGCAGCGCATTGCCAGCAGAGAAGTCACAAAATACTATACAGGGTCTACCCCATTGGTTTTCGATAGCATTTGTTTGAGATTGTTTTAAAGTATTTTTTTATCTTTATTTATTTTCTTTTTTAGACTTTCGCTTTCTTTGATTCCGTAACAATGTATTCCCGTCACTTCTTCACACGTTTCAGGTATTCAAATTTGGGTGTCCAAAACTCATTTAGAGTATGACCGAGAAGTTCCTTGGTTATGCTCTCTTGTGTATGACCTTGCCACGGACAAGCCAAGACAGGTTGTGTATGACTGGAAAGAGTGCCCTCAACTTCTCAATGTTGCAAAAAATAATTAAATTTACTATTTTTGTGGGTGTTTTATTTCTTTTGTATGGTGATTTTATTTTACTACATATTGTCAATAATTTTTCTCTCTCCAATACGCTACAAACAAAAAACGTTTGGGAGATATATAACGCTTTTCTATGCAAAGGAATGTCACGCAATAAACAAGGCACAAACTTTCGGCATAAAGTGAAGTGTTTAGCTTCTGGTCGGCATAGGAAAAATCAGGCACGTATCCAGGGGGGCGGCCCATGGGACCCGGCCCCCCCCCCCCCCGAAATCTTCCATTTTGCTGGGTCCTCCTCTCCCCTTTCCCCCTCATACAACATTTTGTCATGGGAGGGACCCCCCCCCCCCCCCCCCCCCGAAACAAAGTTCTGGCTACGTGCCTGGGAAAAATGATATAAAATACTTAAATTACGCTTATTTCATGGACGCTCCGTTTCCTTTACATCAGAGGGACTGTTAAGCAAACACCAGTATCAGAATTAAATAAATAAAAGGCGCACAAATGATTACACTGTCGTTTATTATCTTTGTAAAGAAAACTTTCTTAATATGTTTGTACTATTGATGAGCGTCATCTCTTGAGTAAGGTTCGCTTGAAAGGGTAAGAAACTGATGAGGAACTTTGGTGACTGACAAGATGGGAAGCGTGATCACCTTCGATAAAGCTTCAGCGTCTCGTGAGCATCAAGCGTGCACGTGCAGCCAGAGAAAGGTGGAAGACAACTAGCGCTCTCTGGAGGCCGCCTTGTCACTTTGGTCGGAAACGATAAAACTCCTTAACTTTTCATATTTGTACCTCTTGTTTATTAAGCACCGTTCAACAGGATTACGCTCATTCGCAGAAGAATTCCTAACGCTTTCGGTGCCCGACATTTTGCTCGAATCCTAAGGCAAACTATTGTAACTCTGAACTATGTTACAGGAATGACACCTGCGTCATTTGTTCCCGGCATTCGATAAATGCTAGTAGATGTTTCGCACCCTCCGATGTTTTCTGATTTTAACTTCGATTCGGCATTCTCTATGAGGCGAAGTGGCTGAACTTCCAGTTTCTTAAGGCTGTCTGAGTGTTTATGATCCTCTGTGCAGGGATCATACATTAGACGTCGATTCGATACCGAATAATGTCATTGACATAGGCTGAAATATAATATTATACCTTAAAACTCCCAGCCGGCAGACAAGCACATGTGTTGCGAACTTTCGTGTTCACTTGTATCGAATTCGAGGTTAGAGACCTGCTGAGTAAGTTGAAATATTGCTAAAAACATTAAAACGAATACAAGAAATCGCATTTTATATAGTACAAAAAAACATAAAAGTAGAAACACAAACGAAGAGATGGTGATTTTCTGGCACCAGTAGCTTTTTTATTATGGTGCAGCATCATCTGTTCAGGTGACTCCAATTCTTTATGCGCAATAAATTAAGTGAGTTTAGCCGTAACCTCCTCTATACTCACAAAGCCTAGCAGTTTGACAACGGAGCCATAGGGTGCCCCGCCGCAGATTTGGAGCGCGAGGATCTGGTAGCACAGAGCATTAAGGAGCCATTTCTCGGGGAACCTGGACGTCAGCGCACAGCTTTTGCAGCGGCGAGGACCCGAAACACACTCGTTCGCCCGGGAGAAGAGTGTTTCGGCGTTTCGCCGCAGCGGGGCGCCAGTCACGTGGCTCTTCCTCTCATCCGTTGTCTGCCGCTCCGCGTTTTCCATTTCGGCGGCCGCACCTCGTGACGATCTGCCAGGCTTTGTCAGTATATAACAGGCTATGGTTTAGCTTGAACAGATAAATTCCGCATTATTTGTAAAAAAAAAAAAAAAAAACAATGCGCTAGCTTTAGGTCTACCCACTAATCCTTCCAACCAGAGCTCGGCGTCCTGACATCCCCACGCGCTCTCGTCTCCTCCTCTCCCAGTTTCTCGGCGCATTAACTTGACTTATTTGTCCCTGCTTACCGAAATGCATTAGTAAAAAAATGAATTAATTACCAAGTTAATGTTTTTCGTATTCTGCAAACCTTAAGACTTTAACTTGTTCTATTTATTCCATTTATTAGCGATGTTTTGTGGAGTTCAAGTATTTTCACTTCCATACTATGACGCCATCGTGCTTTTAAACCCCTACATTATAAATGTAAACGTCTCACGCTGCAGTAAAACATACATATCCTATGTTTTGCCGCGGATGTTACACGACTTTTAAATGACAGCTCTATCGAAAATTATAACAGTTCGTGACATTTTCTACACAGCGTAGATCATAGCCGTTTCCCGGTAAGGTAATCCAAGTTCATCAGGCTAGCAATAATTTAAAAACCGTTGAATATAAAATATTTAAGCTGACTTCAACATTCATTGATGAAGTCAGCTTAGTTTCTTTTCTAAACGAGGCCGGAGCTCGGACACCGTAACTTTCAGTTCCGATTCGATGTCTAGTTTCGGACTGTACTGTATTTTCATCGACGTCAGCGCACAGAAGCCAAGTTTACTTTTTTTCATGTTCTTTAGCCGCTTCGCGACCGCCCTCTGAACATGCGCGACCCTGCTAGAAATCGCGACCGACAGTAAGGTATAAAGACGTGGTGCCGAGAAGCTTACATTTCATTGCACTGACATAGAACAGCAAAACACCGGTTCAGTTGGTAAAAATAAATGGCCGATTGACGTCGCGGAACAACACTCAATAGGGTGCAATGGACCTCGAAAGGTCGCGATATGAAGCTGCTGTCGATGCAAAAGGCAACTTTTGAAATGCTCCGGTATGACGGGTGGGGTCGGTAAACGGAGCGCAGATGACAGCTGCAGGTACAGCACAGATGCTGCAGCGATTACAATTACAGAGGTTCAGTGGCAAGCAGTTGCTATGGGACGGCTTCAGGTGACGTACAGTGTACTCGACCGTTAAACATAACGCGGGAGCGGTGGCCGGACAGACTACATGCGTCATCTACCGGCTCGCTCTGGCAGCTTATGCCGCAGTTGTTTTCAGGAATTACACTCCCAGCTCCAAAACAATCACCGATGCGTGACTCCGCAAATAAAAAAAAAAAAAAGTCGCTCTTTGATTCTCTTTTTTTTTTGTTGTTTAAAGAAGGTGGCCTTTATCAGAGAAACTGCAAGATCACTGACATATGGTAGCCCCACATGGTAAATGCGTAGGTGTGACTAAACAGAGTGGCAAAAACAATACAACAAAACAAACAAGTAAAAATTTAAAGCGTGGTGATAAAAAAAGAAACGAGGAGGTCATGCAATAATTATATCGGGGAGTTGCGACAATCGCAAGAAAAGCCGTCTTATTCTGTGTCGCATCAATGATTTAATCGTTAGACGACTCTGTTATCAGTTTCGGCCACCACTCCCGCGTTATATTTAACAGTTGAGCACACTGTACATTAGGCTCGAAATATCACCGGACGCAATGAACTTTCGCCCTACGTCGTTCTAAGCGCGAAGGCAGTGTTTTCCAGCTCGGTCAAGTTCCTTTGAGTCGTGATCGACCGCATCTGTCGGACTATTCGAGAATTCGAATACTCCGGCAGACGCCGTAGAAGCCGGAGTATTCGGCTGCTACAATTGTAAAAGCCGAACACATTGATTATGTAGGAGACACGTGTGTTGCTATGCCGTTCATTACGTTATCGGAGAAGGAACTGCTTTTCCTGAAAATGAGATGGTGTTTTTTCCCAATCATGCTCTGTGATGGTTGTCTCTTCGCTTTTGTCGTTTCGTTTCTAGTCATTGCCACGATCGTTTAGACTATAATACCGAAACGCGTATTCAATAAAAATCAGTTGAGAATTGCGCCTTGTTGTGTCCTGTTCTCTCTTTTGTCCTCGTCCTTGCTGCGCACAACACTGCATTAAAGTCACTGGATCTGGGAAAGTAACGCCATTGCCTTCTCACCTGCCAGCCGGACACAAGCAAATACCAACATGCGAAGGACAAAACCTCTCAAAGTGATTGGCTCATTACTGTCGGTTACCATGGTGATCGCCATTTTGGACCCTTTGAAAGCTTCGAAAGGGTCGTTAAAACAAGTCGCATCATGATCGCTACGGAACATCATAATACTGAAAGTGTTCCTCGGCCAATATGAGCGTCTTCAGTACTGTCCATGCAATACACTTATCACTCATGCTTATTTCCACAGATCTCATACTATTATGTTGCTCTTGTTGCGTGTTTCAAGACAGTAAAATTATTTTTTCGTTCCCCTAAGCACCGACGCCGCGTCTGATGCCGTACATCTTCGCACCGCCATCACACTCAACGTCAGTGCTTGGAGGCATTGAAAACTAATTGCCTTCCCACCTGCTATAGCCTTCCCACCGGCTAGCAGGTGGGAAGGCAATGACGCTACTTTCCAGATCCAGTGACTTTAGATTGCATAATATGTCGAACCAACCCGCCCAAACAACCACGTTCCTAAGAGAGAACCCTACGCTTCATACAATTACCTCTTCAAGAGGTCATTGTATGAAGCGTGCGTCCTTACAGAGTACAATGGTGAACTCTTGGGGTATAGAAGCTCTTCTTTGTGGTTGTACTGGAAAGGGAGAAGCGCATCGGCGCGCGTTGGCGGTGGCCTTGGGAGGTGGTTATAAAAGCCGTGGACGGAATAAACGTTGTTGGCCGAGTTTGAAACGTTTGTCTGACCCCTTATTTCTCTGTCTTCTTACCCCTTTTCTTTCCATTTTTGAGGTTTGATTTCACCTTATAACCTAGCCAATAAACGGTTGACGTTATAACAAGAAACATACACTTTTTTGCATTTTTTGTGCAGAACGTAGTTGTTGCTAGCAGTGTTTATTGTTTTACAATTCCAGATGTTATCGCTGATGTTCAAGCTTTTATAGTTTGTAAATGACAATCAATAAATATTAGCTCTTTTCGTTTCGCACCTCCTTTCTCACGTAACATATAGAAGAACTGGGACTATACCTGTATCTGATGTATTTGAAAGAGTGGTGATGGATTAACATGCTTCAAGAATCGGTGAGATATATTCTTCTTTGCGGACTACGCATAGTGGGTGAGAAAGTATAGTGGCGTCGAAATTCCAAAATTTCACACCGTGCGACACTTCAGCGCGAACGCAATATCAGCTCTTTTCAGTTTTTATTTTGAAATTGTATTGGCGGGCACCAAAGTGTAAAGTTTAGGTGAGTGCCTAAACTTGGCACTTCACACCAGATTAGGAGTTTCGATTACAGTATTTTGGGTCTGAGAGGAAAAACAAAATTCGGCAATCGCAGGTTCACATTCAAAGTGCCGTGCTACGTTGTACCATATATACGGCTAAAGAGCAACAACTGACTTTGTGATCTTTCCAGCTGCTCACGGAAAAAGGGCGCACAGTTTTCCTTGGTATTTTAATATAAACAATCGAGAAGTTGCTCGTAGATGCGATATTTACGTCCCACAAAGGTCAATCTAAGCCGGAGTTTCTGGTCGGCTGGAGTACCTCACGACTACATGGAGTTCCAAAAAAAGGGAGGCCAACATTGCGTACCAATATTTGTCTCATGGAAAAATACAAATGCCGCTTATGTTTTTAGTAATTCTCGCATGGGCACATTAACTACACCAACGTAGGCACATGTGTTCATCTTAGATAGATCAAATACTTTGTAGGCGATTTCTAATTAATTTTTCCATTTCAACCTTAACCTGGGGGGCTATGTTCGACAAAAGTTTCATTTCTACTAAAAAGAAACGAAAGTGACGGAACTGACCATATCGCGTCTGATTGGTTAGAGGTTCAAATGACGAAAGTTCCCTCTTTTGTCATTTGAGCCTCTAGCCAATCAGACGCGATATCGTCAGTTCCGTCACTTCCGTTTCTTTTTATGAGAAACGAAACATTTGTCGAACATAGCCCCTCTGGTATTTTACTCTCTTCGGGATAGCAGTGTATTTATATCTATGGTAATTGGTATTTTGACATTGCTTTAATTTCTAAAACAAGCTACGTATATTGTATGGCAGTTAATGCCTACGTACCATATTCTAAACACAAATATCCAAACATTTCCTCGCGTTTATCTTCCCGCGGAATACTCTAGGACAGCTAACCACTGCGGCCTGGCGTCATAGCCGAGCTAACGAGGAGCCCGAAAATACGCTTGGACCTATAGACCTTCGCAAAAATCGCCTTATGCAAGCCACCATCTTTGCCTGTTGGGCCGTGGAAGACTTTCTGAGCATGCGCTGTTGCTCTGCTTTGCGGTATATCGGACGTAGCCCATGCGTCCACAGCTCAGTGACTCAGCATATTTCGCCCAGGTGATAAGCCATGGAAAGGTTCATTCACTATTTTAGTTTAAGACCGAACGAAGCCGACGCTGCGATCCGACTGGAGTCAATCAAACAGCGTCAAAAGTGCATTCTCACGGTTCCCATCGCCTTTCCTATAACCTACTAAAACGATCACTCATCGAATGCGCCATTCTCCTACGCTTTTTCCCCCCGGGAGTGATCGGATTAGCCAGTGAGGGAATTCCCAGAAAAACAACGAACGCCGTGACGGTGCACTTTTGCCAATGCACGATTGGCCCAGTCGGATCATAGCGTAGGCTGCGGCCGGACTTGAAGTGAAATGACGAACTCCAGAAAACGATCAGTGAGTTTGATTTTTGTCACGATCACATTCACATCAAAAGCTGCCGTCACATCGCGCTCCCTAATGTCATGTTGGCAAAACGTTTTTGTCTTGTTTTTTATGTACACTACGTTTTTTTCTCGCACTTGGAAGGGGGTGCAAAGTTTGGAGATTGATGTCACGAAAACATGATCACCAAAGTGACGTCACGCAGGTCACATCGGAGTGCCGCCCGATTGGCATCAGCCGCGTTCCCTGGAGGCGCCGTGCCTGCTGCCGAGAACCGAGCAGTGCGCACGCACGTCCTTTTCATGCGACAGAATTCTTGAACTGCCCCCCGGATTTCTTGCACATTCTGGCCTTCTAATGCGCAGTAGGTTTGAGCAGTAGACCATTTCAGCTCACATTCTCACACTCCTTCACATTCGCACCCTCTTCGAAAGACATGACGACCTTGACGTCGCCCTCAACGTCGTCCTAGAGGCCGTCCTAGGCGTCGTTTTGGCATCGTTCTCTAGGTCGTCGTCCTCGACATCATATTAGACGCCGTCCTTGAGGTAGTCCTAGACAAATGCTATCGCAATTCATAGACGACCAACAACAGTGGTTTCTGCAGCAATGTCTTATCTGCTGGCTCGATCGTTTGCTCGCTTCAACGCGACGCTCTCCCGCTCTCCTGTCTTATTGAAACAGCGATCGACGTGAAACCGTGATTCCACAATTTTGGCTCATCGCTGTGGACAGCGGCCGAGCGTTCAAGCTCGCGTCCTCTGCGGCACGGTCAGTTCACACCACTCTCAAGCGCGACTCAGTGAAGCGTTAACCCCCCCCCCCCCCTCCATCCCCTCTCATTTCTTGTGCCACCCAGACGTTGTTCTACGGAAATTTATGCAGCATACTACACCTATGCACCGACCTTTCTTTTTTTTTTTTTTCGGCTTCGCCATAAACCGAGTTCTCCCTGTTCATAGCGGTGATTGACCTTCCAAGCCAAAGTCGAGACAATTAGTCATAGGGCATTTCCCTGTACTTGGAGCAAACAAAATCCTACGTCATGCTTACAGAAACATTGTTAGTGACAACATTGTGAACTCGAACATCTTTTTTACAGCGACAGCCGTTAATAGAAACCTCTCCGGAGAATTGCGTGGTTGTCGTTCTCCAAAACACCCCGTTTTACTCCGTCAAAAAACAAAATCGTGCGTCGAAAAGCAACGACCGCGCTCTGAACCCCAGGCGTTATAAAAAAAAAAAAGCAACGAGAGCTTCCTGAAGGCCAGGCAATCGAAAGAAATTCCCCGCATACCGATCTCACTTTAACAGTGGTTGCAGCCGACACACCGTTGTGCCGGCGCGTGTGCACGTCCATCCATGCAAACGAACTTGTACATCGGCTAGATTTCAGAAAGTTCGCGGATCTGAAGAACGCGGCTTTGGTTACGGCGCGCTCAAGAGGCTCGTCGTAGACGGGGTACGGACCAGGAGTGGCAGTAGAGGCAAAAGCGGAAACGAAACTGGCGAGAATATCCTCGTGGTCAGAGGACGCGCTCAAACGACAACGACGCTATATAGGCCCGAGCTGCTAGCGCTGTTACACACGTCACGCGACAGCGTAAATTCGCTCTGACTTTTTGTTTTAACATTTGCTCTCCGAGTACATTTCAGAAACGTAGAAGTACTCGGATATTTTATTTTAATTTCTCCTCTTTGGGCGCTCAACAATATTGTAATGTGATATAATCCATTGTCTGATTTCACTCATCCAAGTTTGCCCTTTAGCGCAAACGATACACAGCCTTTCTCAGTTCTTTTTTTTTTTATATCGAAGTGTCATTTCGCACACACACAAAAGAAAAAGAGAAACCCAGGCAAGCGCAAACAAGTTATAGTTGAGAACAGCCACGTATTTCCTCTGCGTGGGTGTGATACGGTGACGTCAACTGTAAGTAATCATTGAACTATAGCGCAGTACTGCGAGAAATCGAAGAAGCGCTTGCCAGCTGGGCGGAATATTGCTTCAAAATCGATCGAACGGTTCATGACATGTGTCAATTTGTTTTGATGCTTGCCTCTCTCTTGTTTTTACTGACAACACTGGTGACACAAGGTTACTGCGACGACTGCGACCCCAGCGAGATTGAAAAGTATTTCGAGGAGCCTCCAGATGCGTGGAAGGTATTCGCTTTCCTACTTCAATTCTTTTGGATGTCGGGGAACTCACTTTAGACCTTCCAAGTGCTCTTCGGCCAGGAGGACTTTGTCCAGTCCCTGGGCTGTTGTGGCACGCGCGGAATAACTCTTTGAAAACGAGAACAAATGAGCCTTTTTGAAGCGCGATTTGGAGCTCAGCAGAAAAATAAGGTATCAGATATGATTTAATTATTCCGATGGTGGTTTATGCTACGTTGCACAATGGGCAAAAAGTTAATACACTTAACATTTTACCAATTTTGTTATACTATGAAACCAAACGTGCACATATAGAATATTTTATAGTGATTTGCTTTTGATATCTGAACTACTATTTTAATATATTTTAATTGTGCTTTCTGCTTGAGTAATGTGTTGAGCACGTCGAGCTAGTGTGAAAATTTTAATTGCATCCCGTCCATTAGAATATTTATATGAATTTTTTTAGCCTGAGTAACGCTCGGAAATACCCTGTAGAACGTACAGCGCGCGATACTGTTAGCGCGAACACGACGACCTCGGTGCTTTTTCATATTTGACTTCTAAGTAGCACTGGCATGCATCCATATTTACCACTTAGCTTAGTATCTAAAATAAACACTTTCCATTTCTATAGGAGTTTTGATTACAACCCTTCAATACTGCGGGGGGGGGGGGGGGGAGGGGGGGGGGACAGAATACCGCAGCGATGGCTGGTTTGCGCTAGAAATGTCGCGGAGTGCACATACCGAAAGTGTATTTTAAATATTATTTTCATATTGCTATTAATAAAGTATTATGTATGTGCAGGGTGTTCAAAATAGCGGCCAGGCTCTTTAAATTGACCGCAAAAATCGGTTTCTTAACGTTTAGCGCAAATATTTTGTGCAGCGTTGCCCACAGATGGTGCATCTTTTCTATAAAATTTGCAATGAGCGAACTTACCTGAGGAAAAAGTAAAAAAAGAAAACGGCTTGACTTCTATGAAAACACAGCGAAAACACTGGTCTTCAAACAATAGGGCGCCATAATGCTTGAGTACCGGTGTTTTCGCTGCGTTGCAAAAGGAGTTAAGAGCTTTTATTTTTTTTTTTTTTAATTTTCCTTCATGTAAGTTGGCTCTTTGCAAACTTTAGAGAAACAATGCCCCACCTTTGGACAACTCTGCGCAAAATCGTAGCGCGATAGGTTAAGAAACCGATTGTTGCGGTCGATTTAAAGAGCATGCCCGCTATTTGACACATCATGTACTTTAAATATTCTTTCCAAGGGTTACCTTGCAAGGAGTATGCAGGCGAGCTGGTGAGGTAGTCCTTTTTGCCCTCTTTGTTTTTCTGTGTTTGTTTCACTGAGATTTATGGTGTTGGTGTTCTTGAGTTTCTATTCACTAAAATGTTTATAAGAAATAAACGCAGCGTATTAATTTGTGATGTCTCAGATTGAATAGGTGGCATGACGTTGAGACGCTGAAATAGATGAAGTGTCTTTTAAACTGTTAGATATTTTATCGAGACTTGATTCCTTGCAATTAAAATTGATCTAGATTGTGATCGAAATAATATATCACCCGAGATGGTGCAAAGGCATTCATGTTATGAAATTTTCTTTGGTCACTTTTGCAAGAAGGATGAAGATACTTGTGTTCATTTGGCCATTTACATGTACGCAGAAGTGCTCAGACCTTTGTCAGTACAGCTTATAGGAGCCACCATTTTGCTACTGGTCTGTGCATATCATCTGATAATGAAGCATGACAAATGTGTACTCATGTTTGCAAGACTGACTGCGCTGTTATCTGTTCAGCCGCCGAATTTAACGATTGCTTTTTTTTAATTAAGGTTTCTGGCGTACGTGTAGTACATTTCTTGGCCTTGTATGCACTGTTATTTTATTACTCAATGTTTTCAGGTTTTCAGTATCAAAAACTAGTCCCCTTTTTATGAACCCACGCACGCTGTCATTTTCTCGCAACATCAGGCTGCTCTTGAGGGCTATTTTTAATTTCATTTGTGCTAGCTTGTTACTTTATATCTATTTATTAAATACTGCAGACCAGACGTGGTCCAAGCAGGATGGGCAGGGTACAAACTCAAGAACCCGTACAAAAACGAAACAACAATACAAGAAATAAGGCATACAAATCGGCAAAAAATATGAAAGAGGCGGTACGATACAGCAAAACAAGTAGCTAGCCAAGAAGCACAATACCGAAGCACGTAAGCACTAAATATAAAAACACCTAAACACATTGAAATACAAAACACCACTATAATAACTGTTCTAATAATTAAGCAAAATCCGAAGATGAACTAATCGAACAAGGTAGAGAATTCCATTCTTCAATTGTACGAGGAAAAAATGAAAATTTAAACAGGTTAGTGGGTGCAAAGTATGGTGTTAAGGAATGTTCATGATGGTGCCTAGTTCGTCTTGTAGAAAGCGGCTTTAAGTAGTAATCTGGATCCAAGGCCAGTTTTTGTATAAAAAAAGAGTGCAGAAATTTCAAACGGGCTATCCTTCGACGGTGCTCTAAAGTTCGTATTTTGTTGGTTTCCATCAAAAGTGAGGGCGAATCCGTTCAGTGCGACGTCAAACATCGCACCGCGTACGTCGCTTCTGCAAGCGGGGTCGTGTACCAGATCCCCCTGTCCTGCGGCAGGGTGTATATTGGTCAGACTGGGTGTTGCGTAAACGTAAGGGCAAGGGAACATTCGCTTTCTTTGCGTTCTTCGCCCTCAGGGAACTCAGCGGTCCATTGTGATAGGTGTGGCTGCACGCCGTCATTTCATGATATAAAGATTTGTCTCGTCACAAAAACAAAGACTGCGAGGGCGATAGACGAAGCGTGTTTTATGGCGTCTATCGGAACTGACACGTGTGTGAGCGCTCCTTCTGTTGCCCTTGCAAATGACGAGGTAGATTTTGTAAGAAACTGTGGCAGGTTCATGTGACGGCGCGTGGGCGTGGCTGATGCCGTATGTTATTGGTTTGATTTGTTTGTTCTCTCCCCTTCCTCCTTTCTGTGTTTATTTCTCTTTTTTGCAGAGCAGTAAACTTTCAGTTGTAAGTCAGCGCCCTGTCTGTGTGTTTCTTTAACCTCGTCCTACGTCTTTCTTGCGCTGTTCCCACCAAACGGTGGAAATCAGTTCTCTTAAATTTCCCGAATATAAGCCTTACAGCACGTCTTTGAACTCGTTCCAATATTTCAGAATTATATTTCGTATGAGGGTCCCAAGTGATACTACCATATTCTAGTTCAGATCTAACGAATGAATTGTAAGCCAGTAATTTCACATTTGGAGTAGCGTATTTCAGCTTATGCCTTAAAAAACCCAACTTCTTGAAGGCAGCCGAGAATTTATTTTTATATGGGTCGTCCATTTTAAGTTTTTATTTATGGTCACTCCGAGGTACTTGTAGTCATCAACCTGCGCGATGGGAATGTAATTTTGTCTGTGTTGCAATTGAATGGCTTTTTTTTGTAATTTGCAGATGAACAGTTTTTTTTTTTTTTCAATATTTAACTTCATGTCCCACGTACAGCACCAACTTTGAATGTCATTGAGGCTTGCGCTCATTAATTGTTGATCGTCAGGCGAAGATATTTCTTTAAACAACACGCAATCATCTGCAAATAAACGTATGTTCACAGACGGGTGTTGGGCGGAAACTATGTCGTTTATATAAATTAAAAACAGCAAAGGACCAAGAACGCTCCCCTGGTACTCCAGATGTTACGTCTAATACCTCTGAGCAGCTACTGTTGATTTCGACAAATTGTTTACGACGCTGTAAGTAAGAACATTCCCATCTAACAATAAAGGGATGAAGACCTACACGTTCAAGTTTGCTAACTAGCTTTCCGTGGGGAACCAAGTCGAAGGCCTTGCTAAAGTCAAGAAAAATAACATCAACTTGGCCTGATCTGCCTAGAATGGTTGCAAATTCATTAACAGTGGAAAAAAGCTGGGTAACCGTAAAGAATTCCTTTCTAAATTCGTGCTGATGAGGCGAGAGTATGTTATTCGCGTTCAGGAACTCTTTAATTTGTTTAACGATGATATTTTCTAGTAGTTTACAGGATGTGCATGTCAAAGAAATAGGCCGGTATTTGCCTAACGCAAGTCGGTCACCCTTTTTGAACACAGGCACTACTCGCGCCATTAACCAATCATTTGGCAGAGTGCCCGAGGAAAAAGAAACACGAAAAATGACTGTTAGAAAACGTGCTAGCATTTCAGCATACCGATGCAAAAACGCGTTAGGAATCTTATAAGGACCACAAGCGGTTTTTGCTTTTAAATTTAACAACATTGAAAATACTCCCTCGTAAGATATGAAATCGGCGCGCATGAAGGATGGCGCGCTTTCGTCACGGTTGATAACGTCATGATTGAAAAAAACCGACTGAAAGTAGACGTTGAAGTACTGCGCAATTTCACTCTGGTCAGTAACCAATGAGTCATTAACCTTGATTTGATTGATCGGCTTTTTCTTGCCACGGAGATAATTCCAATATTTCTGGGCATCATTGGTTATGAAGCTCGTTAGTGTATTGGAAAAGTAAAATTCCTTGGCGTGTTGACTTGGGTGTAAAGTTCGTTAATCAATTCTTGAATCAACCCTTGATTACTGTTTTTTTTTTCTTTTCTTTAGTCGCTTAATTCTACGCTTAAGACGAGTAACTCCCCGGTTAATCCAAGGATTTGTTTTACCAATGCGCTTGCGCTTGGTTGGAACAAAGTTATCCAGGCAATAAGTACACATTGACTTAAACTTGTTCCAAAGGACATTTACATCAAAATATAAGTCATCCAAACAGAGCTCTAAGTAATCTAGAACACTTTCATCATTAGCACGCGAAATTTTTTTAACAGTGATAAAAGTACATTTATTTTTTTCTGACTGTTTGTTTAGAGAGCAACTAAAAGACACAAGTTCATGATCAGAGAGACCTTGTTCAACTGTTACCTCGTAGTCACTTATGCAACGACTAATAAATACAAGGTCTAAAATTGAGCTACTGGACCCTTGCTCACGTGTCACATTACTCACAACTTGAACTAAGTCATAGGCAAATATAATATCAGAAACAAGCTTAGCAGTTTGGCATTGTTTAGAAAATAAATGTCACCAGTCAATATTTGAGAGATTGAAATCACCAACCACGAGAAACTTAGAGTTACGATAAGCTGACATGTGGTTGTATAGTTTACACAAAAAATCAAGGGCGGAATTCGGAGGCCTGTACACAGCGTATAAAATAACAGTGTTTCCCCAACATTTCACTTTCAAATATAAACTCTCGTGATCATCTATTTGGTTCAAAAGCACTGCATAAATGCCATTCTTAAGTATAACACCGAATACCGGTATTCATGAAATCTGCACACTCCTCTGCTGAAAACAATCATTCTTCATTGTAAATACATGTTGATGGTCACTATTAGAAAATAACTTCCAGGACACGTATTTACAAGCTTATTTTATTTATTTATCTTAGCATATGTATGTTGAATTATTGTTCCTATTGGATGCATGTTTTTCGGCCTCTTCTGCATACCCCTGGTTTCTTCTATATTATTGAACATTGACCTGCCCTTTACAATTACAGCTTGTAACAGATTTCCTTGGCGAATTTTACCTAACGTATCACTCAAAGAATCCTATATTCGATAAAGAACATTTCTGTTTGATGGCACTAAGAGAGCAAGTAGATTCCCGACACAAAAGGGCGAAGTACAGGTTTCATTACTCAACAAGTGATTTCAAAAAGTGAGTTCCTCTACTCTGTAATGTACAACATTTCATGGAATTTCCTGCTAATTTCTTAAAATACAACTGGCACATTTTTGTTGTTTTGTTATGATCACGAACTATATTTGCCGATGTCACAATTGTTCCCTTTTGTATATAGGTATTAATACTATCAGGAATTAATATATATACTAAACATCGTTTCAGAGTAAGTGGAACGGTGGATGTCGAAGCTCGAAAGATGGACAAAGCATATAAAAAGGAAAACATATTTCTCGTGAGCGATCCGAAAGGTAAAAAGCTGGCCATTAAATTACAAAAAAGCCAAACTCAATTTATAAAATAGTGTTCTGCCCGCAATAAATCTAACTATATCTATTACGCAAGACAACTGATGCATTAAAAACAACTCAAAATTGAAGCAGAATACGTTTATGAGCTGGTTTCCGAGTCTAGAGCTTCACGAAAAGATGTTACAAAAACATAATAATACGAATAGATCGCGTCATCAAAATTTAGGGAGTGCTTGACTGAACTAAGTCGTGATATTACGTGACATTGCAATACGTGAAGCGACGTCACCTAAAACTAGTGTTTCGTGAAATTATGACGTCAGGTGACACTAGCGTCAAGTCCAGTGATACCACAGCGTGACAGTGACATTACAGTGTCTCGTGACAATCTTGCATCATATGACACCACAGCGTGACAACATCGTTGAGGTGTCATATGACTCCATCTTATAATGGTGCCACATGCACTGTGACGTCATGCGCTGCTACGTCATGGGACACTAAGACGTGCACCGTAGCGTCTCGTTATTTCGTGGCGTCATGTGACACTATAGTGTAAAGTGACACTCTGGCGTCACATGACACCACAACGTGACACCATCGTTGAGATGTCATCTGACTCCATCTCACAATGGTGTCACGAGCCACTGTGACGTCACATGGCGCCGACGTCACGGGACAGCCAAGACGTGTACCGTGGCGTCGCGTTATATGTGGTCACTGTACCTATTGTGGCCTCAGACAACGTGATCACCGTACTTTGAGTTACACCAACCCAAAAAGCTAAAGCCCAAAAGCCAAACGGGGCAAATAAAAATCGACACAAACCGATGACGTATTCCGCGTCAGTTTGTTTTATGCGAAGTGTCAAGGAAAATTCACTTCTTTTCTACGAGACGCGCGAAAAAGTGAAAACTGTGAAACCCAACCACGAATTTTAAAAAATCTGAAGTGACCTCCTATAACTTCTAGAAATGTACATGGCAGTGACTATTTCGACGTGCACGGTCAAAATACTTTTAAGAATTATTTTGACGTCCGTGACGCCATTTTTTGAAGACGTTAAAATAATTTTAAAATCATTTTTGACGTCCTCGATTAAATTTTTATTTATAATTTTGATTTCTCAAACTTAAAACTTCGGGTCTTCGGAGTCCCGACTAGACAGCGATCGAAAGCTGGAGTTAAAAAAAAATGTAATCTTGCAGGCGGCGTCGCGGATCAACACGCATTTTCCTAAAACAAATATTGTGCAGTCGACTGCAGTTTGTATGCCCCCCCCCCCCCCTAAGTAATAGAGATTGCCAAAAAAAAAAAAAAAAAAACTTCTCAAAGTACAACATTAGCTATCAGGCCGCACGTACTGTTTGCTTGGTTGTGATACACATTACAGAATTCGGTGCTCTTGCTTTTCATGATTTATTTCATGTGTTTTAGGAGCTGAATCTTGTGTCATCAAATTTGCAGTTCATTGGACCCCATTTGCTCTCGGAAAATGCGTGTATCTCGTACAAGAGCGGCACAAACTGTAGTATAATAAATTGTTTCTTCGGCCAGTCAGAAACAAATGTTGTTCGTTGCCTCCGGTCAAGAAACATCAAGGAGGCACAGTTTGCATTAACAACATTATATTTATGATGGTCGTCTCGTAGTAAACCCACTCGTTTTACACAAACCAAAAAGAAAGTATAAAATTAGCCATGAACTTACGAAACCCGGTTAAACACAGGGCGGGAGCCAGACGCAAAGCGAGACTATGCAACCATACGAAGATGCATGCGCTCGCACGGTAGTGGAGTGTGGAGGCGTGGAGGCACAAAAAGCGTACCAAACTCTCAGTGTTACGTAATGTACGCACTTAAATTTGTTACGTACAGTAGCAGAATACCCTGCCCACCTTTGTTGTGGATTCAATATTTTAGGTAAGACGCAAACGACGTGCGAGAGCTCAGAACATCGCCGCCGAGCGTGTCACGTTCAAAAGCATGAATTGTCGAGTCGTCGGGCCAGTCGAACACACGCACGTGGAATACGACATTTTCAGTGCCAAGTAGTACCGAAACGTCTTTGGAATGCGACGCAGCAGCACATGACTCTGTCAAGACGTCAACACAACACCCACAACATCACCAAAAATTAATCAGAACGAAACTGACGAAACCTACGAAACCACGAAACGGCTACCACCGCGACAGCTCCGTCGCGGCATCAGCTGCATTGACAGGGGACGTCGAAATAATAAAAGCCACTACTTTGACATTTTGCAGAAGTTTCGTCACAGACGTCAAAATAATGTTTAAGATATTTTGACGGGGGACGTCAAAAAAGTCACTGCCAAACTACAACGTTCATCTTCGCTCCCCTATTACATGGCTATTTCCTATTTTATCTTTAATTGTAGAGAGAAAATCTGATGATTACTCGAGAAGGCTCAATTATCGCAGCATCACAATTTTTCAACTGAAATACAATGTATCATTTCTCAAAACTTTTGAGCTGACTTGTTAGAATCACGGTACCCGAGAACTTAATGTTTTGTGACGGAAATCTTCGGAAATCATTGAGAAGTAAGCAGGGTATGGACCTTTGCGAAAATCGCCTTCTGGACGCAGCCATCACTGTCTGCTGGGCTGGGGAACGCCTTCTTAGCATGCGCTGTTGATCTCCTGTGTGGTATATCGAACGCTGTGCATGCCTCCCTCAGTCACTCAGGATTTTTCGCCCGACTGATAAGCGATAGAAAGGTCTATTCGCACTTGGTGCTCATGCAAATTAATGTGCCAGAATTTTGTTGAGAACACTTCATTAAGCCACACAAATATGATTTTGACCGTGTCTTTGTCAGGCGAATTCTAATGCAAAACAAAAACACTTGTTACGTAGTGGCTGTTCCTAAAAAAAGTCGGCACACACATTGACAAACTTCGTCTCATACGCTGATAACGACGTATCCAGAGGTATCTCAGGTGGTCGGTATCAAGACAAAGTCTCGTCATTTACATCAGATTTCAAGGCGTAATTTGTTCCAAAAAGTGCAAAGTCTTACGGGTAACCTGTAAAATATCATTAGCTTATTTCCCTCGTTCCTCCGTAAAACATGAAGAGGCGTTTTAAAGACATTTCATCCTTTCACTTTTTATACAGAAATGTAATAAAAACCAAATGTAGTTTTTAGAGTAGGAGGTTGTCAAGAAAAAAATAGTTTCTCTATATAGAATGATATTTCAAATTAGATGAAGCAGCCCATAATGAGACTTCTTTTAACAAAATTAAACAATTGACACATAAGTCGTAGAGCACCGAAAGTATATCCCCAAATTAGTTTGAGTTTATTCCCCTGCTGGGCACACAAAACAGCCACTAATTCAGCCTGCATTAATTATACCCAGTCCAATCTGGAGAAATAGAAACTTATATATTTAGGATTGTCAACATTTATTGGGGCATGAGATGCAAACCTTTTAGTAGGATAAGTGGTATTCGTAAATTAGTGCGTAAGAAAATGCTATATTATTATGTCTCAAATAGAATAACATAATAGCGAGACATGAAATAATCCATGGTTCGTAGGCATCGCATTTTATATTCTGAAAAATCAACGAGTGCTGAACTTGCTTATTTCAGTCGATTCACCGCAAGCGGGAAATAAAAAAGTACGACCTAGCAAACAACCAGGTAAGCAGCTGTATTTAAATTAAAGAACTTAAACAAATTAAAAGTTCGTCACTAAATAAAATACATAATTTCATAGAGCCAATAACGTTGTTGGCTGCAAAGAAGCTGATATTTAATCACAATACGGCCAGGTATTAAATTTTATCGAAATAAAAACTCAAGAGTAAGAGAAAATATCTACACTTTTTTCACATTTTGTTAGCTGACCTATTTTATAACATTCTTTGTCATATATAGGTGGTTGGAATATAAAATACCAAATTAAATACTTTTTTTATAATAAGTTCCACGCTTCGTCTAAACAAGACAGGTCATGGTTGTTCAAGATGGAAACCATGAACCAAACCTCGCAATATACAAGATGCCTGAAATAAAAATAAATATAATAAATCAAATGGTGTTTAACATTATTGAATTGGAATAGCATTTTTAGCCGCGACGGACCCGAGGTCAAATGTGTCGTGTGATACGTAGCAAGATTATTACACTAAAGTTTTTCATATTGTTTGTTAAAATATTCATCTGACTAATTAATGGATTCCAGTCAGAGATTTTTTTTATCGAAACAATAGACCCTAGCAAAGGTTAGAATAATAATAATTTGTATTTACATTTGTAGAAAGAAAAAATAGAGCAAATTAAAAAAGCTTCAACAAAAAACTTGACTGGCCCTCAGCCTTATCGGCAGCCATATTGAACAAGCAGTTTTCGTGCAATGAAGACAAAGAACAATCATAATTATCACTGAAAGAACAATCATAATTATAATTATCAAAATTATGCATTAGCAAATGGAATAGCTGAAACAAGACAGAAAAAGTTCAAATATGTAAAAACATACTGTGCAACAATTTGGGAGGTATTGATTCTAGATTTCTTTTTTTTGTTTCTCGGGAGCTGTCCAGAAGGTTAGGAAATAAGTACCGAAGCATTTGCTGCCCATAATTTGACCTACGCGTGGGAAGCTTCCGATATTCATTCTAACAGGTCAAGTAAACCGTTGTTGTTTCTTCTTCTTCTAATGCAGCTATCTCGTTTAAAGGAACACTTCCTTTTTTGTTTTTATTCTAAATGGCGATTAGAAGTACATAATCAAATAGGTTATGATTTTTAACTTTTGCCTATTACTAAACATAGTCTCTGTGTGAGAGTCATAAGGTAGTATTAAAAATGGCTCTCAACATTTTTTTAGCAGTTAAATTTTGTTGAAGTTAGATGCCGTGGTTGTACCCCAGACATGGTTGCAATAACTCAGGAGCGAGAAAACAAAGCATTGTAAATGATTATTTTCATGCGAACTAGTACAATTTAGTTGTCACGGCATGTTAAACCAACACGTGAAAATTTAG
>JABSTQ010002978.1:0-14498 GCA_013358835.2 Ixodes persulcatus
TAACCTGACACAGGTATCAGTCGCTCGAGATTAAACAAAATACACGAATCAACCTAACTATAGAAATGAAAGTATCCATCTTTGTGCCTACTTTCATCAACTTTAGCTATGCGGAAAACAAGTCGACTGTTTCTTGCGCAGGAGTTACGGTGACATCAGAACGACGTCGAGCTCACATTAGCTTTGATTGAAAATATTGTGGGTAGACCTCAATGCTAGGTGCCTTGAGGTCTACTCACTATTTTTGTTTTTCATCAGCCAATAACAGCTCGGTGTTCTGACATTATCGCAAACCCCTGTGCAAGAAGCAGACGAACTTGCGCTCCACTTAAACGTTGGCAGCGTAAAAAAAAAAAAAAGAAAAACGTAGGACGTTCACGGTTATTGTTTATTGATTCAGTCTTCGGTGTAGTTATTAGCTCATTTCAAAATTTCATTGGCTGAGGAATAAGATGTGTAGGACTGACGACGCCCTGCGTTTATGAAGTTGTCTTCTGCACTACTTCTCACAAAGGGTGAGTAGCGCCACGTAATTGGTAAAACGTTAAGTCGAGGAAAACTTATGTGATTTTCTTCTGCCAGCTCTAACTTATTTCAACCGTTTCCTTATTCGTAAATATACATACATTTGCCTAGCAAAACCCAAAGAATGTGTATACGAGAAAGAGGAAAATAGAACCAAGGGAGGTTGGGGGGGGGGGGGGGGGGGGAGGGTGAGCTAAGAAGCACGGTTTGGTATATTTCTCCCGTGATCATACATTTATCACCTCAACTAAAACTACTAGTTTTGTTTATTTTATGCATTGTTACATAAAAAAAAGAAAGAAAAAGAGACAGATTTGGCGCATAATTCGTTTGCTGTGGGAAATAGTTCGTGCACGAGTTCGTCGTCCGAGGTCAAACCTTCTCTTTAAGCGTCTGCAGACTTGCACGTTTTAATAGATGTACAAATAACTGATCTTAAATGCACGTACAGGTACGTATTAATTCAATCGATGAAAGAAAAAATTAGTAAAGCTTCGAGAGGAGACGAACCATATCACGACGATTCTTCCGGTGAAAAAATATTGAAATACTGAGCACACTTCATTCCATAAGACATATCAGGCGCGTATATTCATTCCAGACATGCACAAGTTACTAAAGAAAGTAATTAAGTTAAGTTACTGATTATTGGCCTCAAAAGTAATTTGAGTAGAGTATAAATTACTCAAATGGAAAGTAATTGAGTAAATTACTAACTACCGTAAAAAAGTAGCGAATTACTTTAGAAGTTACTTTTATATTGTTTATAGTAACAAGACAGTACATAAATGTTTTGATCCGTTAGCGAAATTATGCTAGCCAAATATAAAGCGGCTTGTGTTTTTTCACATAAATGCAATAATAGCTGGTTCTGCTTCTGTGTGATTAATTGTTTTGTACTTTTTTGTTTTCTGGTCAATGATGTACTGCGACATATCATTAATATTTTGAGGATTAGCACTGCCTGAGCTTGACTTTGCAGAAAATGTTTGCTTGTTTACTGTGTTGCGTCTGTAAAGTACAAATGTGTTTTAACACAATCTTTCATGATGCCCTTTCATACCCGTTTTCTTTTTACTTTATTTTGACTGGTATGCATTTCTCTAGGGGTAATCGGAGAAGCACCAGTTTTTCTCGGAGATGGCGGCAAATATTTGATAAAGTCAAGTCGCAACAGTGTAGTTGTTTTACCCTCGCTAACGAACTATTTAACACAATACACTTATAAAGCACTTATTTGTATCGGTCTTATAGCCGCTATTACATTACTCAGAGAAATGACTAGATGACGTCTCGAAAGACGATAGCGTGTTTTCACATAACGATGCGCCATTTTTGTTTCCAAATTTGGGGAAAGTATTTTGAAGTCGGGAATTTTACTTTCTTCAGAAATTACCAGAAAAAATACTTGAGTAAAGTACACGTACATGCTCAAAAAATGTACTTCAAGTAAAGTACAAGTTTTGTAATCCTACTTGAAATGGTAATTTAAGTACCATGTCTTAAAGTACTTCCCAATTCAGTTATTGTTTTTAATTTGGGAGGAAATATTAAGTTTTTTGAACGATCTTTGAATCTTGGAAGACCTGCATATGCTGAGTTTTGCGAGGAAAGGCAACGCAAAGAGGTCACCCTTTAGCACGCGATCCTTCAAGTACAGCACAAACTACGGGAGCACCAGATGGGCTTCAGAGCGGGTGCTGAATTTTGTTGACTCCTTTAAGGGAGGATTCAGTGTGTACATCTCCTGCAGTGGGCTAGAGTTCCTATGTTGGGGAGAAGCGGGGACAAACCCTTTCTTTAATTACGTCGTCTCCTTGAGAATTCAGGACACAAGGAAATGCCAGCTTTTGGCGTTAATCCCGCATTTACTGGGCCTCACTTGCTACGTGTCAGTTCGCTCCCCGCGCCTCGTAGCAGGATTGTTGCAGGGGGGGGGGGGGTTCATGAAACTTTTGGTGGGTTTTGGACCCTCCAAACCACTCCCTGCCTACGCCACATGCCTACGCCACATGCCTACGCTACATGCCTACACCACATGCTTCTCACTCTTTGCGAATAACAGCTGATCTTTTAATATCTTATCTACTTTTGTTCAGGAATGTTTGTTGACCAGCAAACCTACCACTAGAATTTAAAAGTAATTTGGAATTTGAGTAGAAGTTACTCGAAAAAGTAATTAAAGTAAACTGCTAATTACCGAAAAAATGTAATTGAAAGTTCCCTAAGTACTTAGAAAAGTAGTTAAACTACAGTGATTTGAGTAGAGTAATTGAACTACGTACAAGTCTGATTCATCTGAAGATAGATGCAAACTAACAATAGCCAAAATCTTGTTAATAATAATAGTGTCTTTATTGCACGAAGAAATGTACATCATTACAAACAGGTCCGCAAAAGCACGAGCAGAGAAACTACTAACATCAATTGTTTGCATATACAGCAGTGCACGTGCAAACGTTGCCGGGTCTCTGCAAACGGAAGGAACGTTTGACATCTGCCTTTTATCGAGCAGCACACGAGCATTTTTTTGCACATTCCTACTCAGCGGGACGCGCATATTTTATGCGACGTTCCAGCTCGCCTGTTGTCAGCAATCGTTCATTCTTAGCTTCATCGTTCCAGTAAGCTCCAATAAGACAGCTAAAATCACCGGAACACTTCATCTAGTACCATACCCAGCCATTCCGCGACAACTGTTTGTTTTTTTGAACTCCACTCACGCTCATTTATCACAAAATGCGTCGTTGGAGTGAGAGGCGTATACTTTTCTTCGTGGGATTAGCACTTTGCTTGAGATAAGCTCAAGCTGACGTGCAGATTGGTCGAGGGGGTGTTTTCAATTGCGTTATCTTAAATCAACTTCATACAAGCTTTGGAGATCATAAACCTTTCCATGCTAAGTGAGATTCACAACTCTTCAGAACAAAATTTATATTATTTGGAATATTGTTTTTACCGAGACTTGGGGATCATCTAGCAGCGTTACCTTGGTTTGTATAGTAGTACCCTTTAAATCTGTATAACGCGTTAATGCTTCTACAGAACAACAAAGACTCGTTAAAGGTGTCATGAAACGACATAGGGTTTTAATTTTCATCATTTTACAGAGGAGTACTGGTCCTTGTCTGGGCTATGTGTACTCGCACACACCACCAGTGATTCAGGAGCTTTTTGGTCGCAAGAAATTGCGAGGATAAAAGGGGACTATTTCTTTCAGTCTTGCCTTCGCAAAGCTTGATGACGTATTTGTGGGATTGGAAGCACCCGCTTGACGACAGTCGAGCGCAGTTCATGGACGGGGCACGAGAACTGCGTGGGCACTCAACTTGTGCTCATAACAGTGAATGCCTCGGCGGACCCTCGGGTAATGGCTCGTGTCCAAACACTGCGGTGATTAGAACAGGCGAACTCTAATAGTGCCTGGAACTCAGCACGTGTTTTCTACTTTTCCGAGCGCGCTACAGAACCCAGGGATCCCGAGTTTGATCCACATCCCTGCTCGTTTCGATCTGGAAGAGCATCGTACCGGGGTACGGTCGTGTATCACTACTGTGTGGTGTACGTTAAAGGCCGCAGGCTAGCGGTTGCACTTCACTGGCTAAATTGCTCATCTACGGCGCTGGGAGACAAGTCGCCCGTTGAGGCAGACTAAGTTCTAGGCTGCATAAACATACACACAACCAAATCTTTTACTTTGCCGTCCACAGCGCGTGGCTATGATTAACGTTGGCTGCATGAGATAGGCACCAGGCCACGAAGCCCCTTGTTCTGGCTCCGAGTTGAGGGGATGAACGATGCTCATATTTCTCAGATTTCTTTGCCGGCTGTCATTGCATAAAAAAAAACAAAAAAAAAAAAACACTGATGCAAGTTTATCTTACGTTAGGGAGTTATCCTGAGTAATGTTTAGCAAACGTATAAAACACATTTCATGGCTCCTTTAGAGCGGCGATACACCTATTTTTGTACTTTGCGCAAATACCGCCTAGAACGAATCCCTGACGTTAATGACCAATAAAACACGCGTTCGATTTTCACCACGCGCAATCGTAACCGCAAAAATAAATCTAAAAAAAAAAACTATCAGCATTCACTCCCTCAACTCACAGCCAGATAGAGTGCTGCCAATGTTGATCGTAGCCACGCGCTGGGGTCGGCAAAGCACGGGACACGCGCTGAGTTCCCGACATTGTTATGGTTCGGCTATTGCCGTCATTGCAGCGATTGGGCACGGGCCACTACCCGAATGCTTGCCATGCTATTGATTATCACGAGCCCAAATCAAGTGCTTACGCAATGCTCGGGTCCAATCTATGAACCGCATTAAAATATCGTCATTGGGGAAGACTGCGATCACCCCCAGCTACGTCATCAAATTTTGCGAAGGAGAGATTGAATGAAAATGATCGATTTTGTCCTTGAAATTACACCGGAACAAATGAGTTTCTTGGACAATGGCGTTGCGTGCAACTATACTTACGTCCCACGAGTGCCAGTAAGCTCGTGTAAAGTGAAGAACATTCCAAGCGAATATCGTTGCACGGCCCCTTTAAGATGATAACGACAATGAAACAAGACGGTGACAAGAAAAGAGGCAATGTTTTAAACCATAAAATATGCAAGGTTGAACACAACATACAACAATGATTCTCGACGAAGAATCGAGCACCTGAACACAGCATTCCAATGTATTCACAAATTATACATAACAAAACGTACTAAAATTCAAATAAACATTCAGCTTACGGAGGCACACGAAAAAATATACATCCCATCTCTTGCTTAAAATTTGCATCAAAAAAGTTTTAACGTTCTGAAAAAAGGTTTGCAAAGAAAATTAAAAAAAGCAAAGGAATTGCAGGGGTGATTTAAAAAAAAAATGAATTTATTTCGTCAAGTTGTCACGATCAAATTGAAGCCCCCAGAAAGTTTGGGCACGCACAAATAAATATTTTCAGCTGCCGGAGGTGATCATAGTCCACCGAAAAAGTTCTCTAAAGTATTTCGGCAAATGGAGGCTGGGGGGGGGGGGGGGGGGGGGGGAGGGGGCGCAGGAAGATGCGGACCGTAACTCATTCTGCGACTTCTCGTGCAAGGTACACACAAAGCATTGTGTAGAGCTACGGGCTCGGGCCTCTGTCTGATATAACACTTACGAAACTTGTGAGTTCGAGTACGGGGGTAAAATCCCGCATACAAATAGGTATTTCATGATTAAGGGCCGACGCGCGAATTCCAAATTCGAACTGGCGCTTGAACCGCATTAAGGTTAATAAACTCTACATGTTAAAGACTTAATGAAGGAATCCAACAGTAGGGGCGGATATATTAGCTGTGCTAGTTCGGATATCAATCCAAGATTGAAACAAAAGTAAAACGTTCTTTGTTCGTGAGGGTTACATTAAAGGGATTGTCCGGTGAAAACCGGAAGTTCTTAAGATTTCGTGATGGTTCCCTGGTGGGAGCCTAATGATTAACATAGGCCATTTTTATTTCATTAAACGACACCCCAATTTAGTGTAATCAACGACGGATAATTGAACGAAACTCCATGCCGAATTTCGCAAGTATCAACGGCTGCACTCCCATCCCTGACGTGACGTCACACCAGTCTTGCAATTGTCATATCCTATGCCTCATTCCTCCGTGGGAACACAGTGCTCCTGACGTACCGCAGCATTCCATATTACTCGTCACTGTAAATGTCGCGGAGAAGTGTGGAGCGTGACAACCGCACAACGAAAATACCCTTTCATTCTAAAAAAAAAAGAAAAGAAATCTAGCGCAGCAGCGAGGGTGAACCACGTCGTACCGCTCACGCGGAGGACAAAATTCGAAGTGCACTTCAGTTCGGCGCGTTCTTTGCCTGATGTTACCTCAGAAACTCCGCTTCCCTGAAGGTGGAAGAGGAAAACGCCGTTTATGCACGCTTGGGTTAAAATACAATTACTCCTCCAGGGAAGCACACAAAATTCAGATTTGTCGTGGAAGATGCTCCTACAGCCATTGACAATGAGGTCTAAATGTTTGCATGAATACGAAATTTGACCGGATAATCCCTTTAAGGCGCATTCACACCGGCGATGTAAGCAGTCGCGCGATGCGACTAGATCGCGTCGCAAAAAAATTAGGTGGTCACACTGGCGTGCGCGATGAGCGAGTCCAACGCCTTCGCAGGCGAGTCGTTTCTCGAAAACTCTCGATCCGAATGCCGTTGATTGGCTCAGCCACTCCGCGACTAGATCGCATCGCAAAAAGTCGGGTCAGCAAGCGACTGCCCAAATCGCGTCGCTTTTTTTTACCGCGATGGTCGCTTTTGTGATGAAAGTTATCGCGCGACTAGACGGCTGTTAAGAATGGAACCTTCGGCAACCTTTTCCGAGTTTCAACGCTGCGGAAACGAGTCCCGAAACGAGTCCCGACGTGTCAGGACTGCCGGCCACCTGTCGAAGCCTGCCCAAAACGTGTCTCAACGCGTCCGTGACGTCAACGGGACGTGTGTGTGTGTGCGTGTGGGTTCGTGCGCTCCGGAAGGGGAGAGAGGCCTGGCCTAACTGCGGAGAACCATGGCTATGACTCATTTCTGGCTACGACGCGGCGGACTTTTCTGCTACGCACTCGGCGGTCGCACCTGCTGCCCTGGCGGAGAGTGAGGGAGAAAACGGACCCTATATAAGGCGGGGCGTGAGACGGCTCCAGTTGTTCTCTCGGATTTGACGACTGTATCGCTACCATGTAATTAAACCGTTCGTTACGTTACCAATTCTCGCACCTCCACTGGACCCCTGGGTTCTTCACTTCGGGGAATGGTCGTCGTCAAAGGCCAGGAAGCCTCCGGACGTGCGGCCTAAGCCCCGCCTCGAACACCGCATCGCCGGTGGGAACACGCCTTTAAGGTTCCTACGCGGTCTCTGTCCATCCGAGCTACTGTTCCTAATGACATCGTCATTAACTCCTTATTTGTTTGTGCCCTGAATCTGGTTAGTCAGGACTCAGGGTGCTCTTCGGCTCCTCGAAAGGCGTCTTTTTTAAACGCTGAGCTTTGGCATAACAGAGCGAGTGTGCGACAAAGAAAGCCGCTCACAAAGCGTCCTGTTTCATAAATATTCATTATTAAACGAGAAAATAAATGAATTACTTAAGCTTGCTCGAGGAAAGTAATCAAGGATCCTTCATCGTCGTTCACAATTACGTCCAAGAGCCCTCCGTTTTGTGGTAATTGTATATATAATTCTTCATTTATGCGGACATGCGGCGGCGCTACTAGCTGACAAAAAATACTGGTTTGTTTACGTATTTAGTTCTCCAGAACTAAATACGGAAAAAGATTCCAAGAGGTCACAAAATAACTGCCACACTCGAAGTTTTTTTTTTTTTTAGCACTTAGCGTTTTAGTACTTTGACTATTGCCGCAAGGGCTAATTGAGGCCAAAAGAAAGAAGGTATTGCTTAGATAGTTTGCACCCGTTGCATAGTCCGCACGACGTGCATAATCCGCATCTAGTGCTTAGTCGACACAATTATCTTCTCATACAAGGCACGCCTTGACAAATGTCTGCTTTCTTAGCTCCCAAAGAAGCTTGTATTATACATAGCTTGCATGTGAGGTCATTCGCGGTCATGCCAGTATTTTATGTGTCGCGAGCGTTCGGTTCGCAGTGTTAGTTGCACACCACAGAAGTTGTGGTCCGAAGGAAACCTGTAAGCAGAAATAACGGCCAGTACCCAGCAATAGCGACACTTCCAAGCTATGTATACATTAATCATCATTAACGTACTCTTTTATTCACGACATTCGTCACGGCTCGTCATAATGAAGGATTTTGAAAAACAAAATTCCTGTACAGTCCCCTCGCGTAGGGAGTCCGCGCAGCCTGAAATTTCAACTGTTAAACATGTATAGTCCGCGGAGGTTAGCCCGAAAAATACGGTACGTTTATGGCTGTTCATTTCCCCCGCAAAATTTTGCGAAGAAAGTAAGGTCACATGACCAGATGTCACGTGATCTATACTCAAATTCAGTTTCCCCACTACATTTAGCGGGAAAATTGACGTCACGGAACCTCAACACGAATTCAGTGTTGCCGCTAACTTTAGCTGAAAAAGTATGACAGATGACTTCATGTCCCGTGACCTATACATAAATTCCGTTTTCCGTTAAATTTAGCGGAAAAAATGACATCACGTGACACGATGTCAGGTGAATATAAAAAAAAATTCAATTTTCCCGCTAGATTTAGCCGAAAAATTGACGTGACGAGACAGCATCTCCAATTGAGTTTCCCCGCTAAATTGAAGGGGGAAATGACATTGCAAGATGTCACTTGACCCGTACACAAATTCAGTTTCCCCGCTAAATTGAGCGGAAAGGTTGACGTCACATGGTTTCAACACCAATTAAGTTTCTCCGCTAAATTTAGCGGGAAAGCTGACGTCACACGACTTTATGTCACGTCACCTAAACACCAATTTAGTTTTCCCGCTTAATTCATCGGGCAAAATGACTTCACATGGCTTGACGTCACATGACCTACACACAAATTCAGTTTCCCCGCTGTAGAAATCGACACGTGACTGTTTGAATTATGCATGCAGCCAATCGCTTAATTAGACGACAACATAGTTGGTTCTTCAGAAATCTAATAAGTCGATTTTCTTTACGTTAAACTAAGTACTGTACAGTATTTGCTGAGAAAATTAAATCGACATGAAACGATCAGCCCGAGTAGGAGCATCATTGGAGTTTAACGTTTCATGGACTACATTGTCCCATTCTGCAAAAACGTCATAGGGAGTCGTTCACACTACAGTGGAAAAACGTTCAAATAATAAAAAAAAAAAACATTACACTAAAAAAAGAAAAAAAAACAAAAACTACGCGCCTCTTAATTGGCCATCAGATAAAAAAACTGCGTTTTTGTGTTTGCGTTTTCTGTGGCGGACAAAGCATAGTATAGGCCCCTTCAGTTAAACCAGACCTTTAAGGAGTCTACTACTAGTGGACTTTGGGTACGACTGTGGTTGCCCTTAATACATTATTGTTATCATGAAGGCATGCTCCCTTATACAAATGTTTAGCCAAGGGCGTGTGCCAAGCGTATTAGAGTCTCCAACAACTTAAGAAAGCGAGGGTGCAAAGGGTGCCGGCAACTTATCATCGCTTTCAGATAATAAACCACGCCCTCATTTTTTAGGCTGTTAGTGACTCAAATAGAGTTCTAGAATTAAGATTTACAATCTCGTAGTTGCTGCGGAGTGCCGCGATTTCGGGGGGCTTGCGGCACTCAAGAAGCAGCCAGCGAGCAGAAATCCACATAATATCTTATAATAAGCTCGATGGTTTCCGTGGCTGGTTTTCAGACATAATTGCGATATAGAAATTATAGAAACACCATCAAAAAGATGGGGATAGCAACTTGACAAACTATTGGCCGTGGAGCGAATGCGTCCTGGTAAAACTTGCCAAGAGACCCAGCATGATCACAAACAGGGGACGGGGAGAAACAAGGACAGAAGAGCTCAGAGTTTTACGTCGTCTCCTGTTGCATTCAGCAGAAAGGAATACTTTTTTTTTACAAACACTTTTCTTTAAAATGAACGCTTTGCCTTCATTTTTAAAACGGCAACTAGCTTTCTCTCTTGATGTTTCGAGGCTTGAGCAAGACGTGCTTGATAGTTACAGAGACCCCTACTTTGCAACCCCGAAATTATGCCGTCACAGCCGGTTTCCGTCCACATTTATCGAGGCATTAAAGACAGCCTCCAATTATTTGAAGATGAGCAGCGTACATATTTACTCAAGTTCCTTCCCCGAGGCCATAAGGAAAGCTGCCCTTCCGACGTCTTGGATTAAAATATGACCCCACTGAACGAAGACGACATACACACGCCTGGACAGCCAAATCGCTAAATTTAAAAATTCTGTTCAATGGTTTGTTTCGTTTATTTACCTCTCACAGGGTTGCCTTGGCTAACCCCTTTTTAAGGAAACGTTTAATCAAACCTCGAAAAATGTTTAAATCCTTTTTCTCATTTTGTTAATCCATGCAGGCTGGAATGGGTCTTCTAATTATCAGGGTTACTTGATCAACTAAATCATTGAAGAAAATCAACGTACTCGCTGTCCATAGCTGATCGCCAATGACACGAAGAAAGAAAATACGCTCTTACGCGCCCGTGTGGATGAAATGGAGGACAGGTCGAGACGGGACAACTTACTATTCCATGGAATCATTGACACTCCATCTGAGACATGGGCCCCATCTCAAGAGAAAGTACGGGAGGTTCTCCATCGGGAAGCTGGCGTGCAGATTGCAGAAGACGGCATAGCTCGGGCTCATAGACTCGGCGCCTTTGTGGCGAGAAAATGTCGCCCAATAGTCGTTAAGTTTGCGTCTTACAGGCTTCGAGAAAACGTGCTGGTGGGTCGATCAAAATTAAAGAGCAGAAGTGTGTCTGTCAGTGAGGACTTTTCGCCAGCTACGCGTCACGCGCGAAAACTTTTGATTGAATGTGCGAAGGCTAGAAGCCCGGACAAGTACTTTAGCTTACGATACAATAAACTTCACCTCGATAAAAAGATTTTTATGTACTGCTCAGACAGTGACAGCGTGATTGAAGTTGGTGATCATGTTGTACCACGTCGCGCAAATGCTGATAATAGCGCGGCTGCTGAGTCAGTGCATTCTGCTAGCTCCCCATTGCAACCCATAAATAAGCAAAGTCGGCAAAGGCCTTGTCAATCATTTGATAATGTTTCAATGTTTTTCGCCAATGTAAGAAGTGTCATGAACAAGCGTGATGAATTGTGTGCGACTATTGACTCTTCTCCGTCTGATATCGAAGTACTAACTGAAACTTGGCTTTCGTCTTGAATTCATGACAATGAAATATTTGCCTGCGAAAAAAAGTTTAATATTTATTGATACAACAGGGAGTATAGATCAGGATAAGGAGTAATGACTGGAATTAACGAGAATATTGAATCATTTTATGTAAATATTGTTACTGAGCTTGAGTTTATCTGTGTTTGCTTCCAAGCGGGAAATAGACGAATTGTACTTTGTGCTTGTTATAGACCACCTAACTATTCCACTGGCTTTGTCTATGACTTACATGATGCCCTAAATATGGTTACTGCAAGATTCCCGGATTCTCCGATATTTTTGTTAGGCGATTTTAATTACCCAAATATTGATTGGTCGGATACGTGCCCTTCTCTCAGTTGTCATTCCTCCGAGTGTTCCAATTTTTTAAGCTTGTGTGCTGATTTCAATCTTTTACAACTCGTCACTGAACCCACACGAGTCACAGCTACGTCAGCCAATATCCTTGATCTTGTTTTAGATAGTGCGCCGGATCTTGTTTCGTCAGTATCTCATTTACCAAGTCTCAGTGATCATAGTTCGTTATACATATCTCTAACGGTGCCAAAGCACAACTCCTCTAAAGTGACTAAACGCATTCGCGACTATAGCAAAGCGAACTTTCAAGCTATTAATAACTACTTAGCCCTTTTTCTAGATGTCTTTATAATTAACTTTTCTGCCCGCCTCGTTGGGGAAAACTGGATCCTTCTTTAAGAATCAAGTAGCGGTGCTCACGGATAAATTCATTCCTCTCCCTTCGATAAGATCATACACTCATTCACCCTGGTTTAATGTGACACTAAAAAGGCTTTCTAATAAAAAGAAAAGATTGTTTCGCTCTGCAAATGCCACAGGCTGCTCGAAACGTTGGGAGGCTTATCAGAAACTCATATGAGACTCACAAATCTGCTATTCACTATGCGAAGCTTGTGTATTTTAATCAGACTTTGCCAAATATGCTGTCTACTAATCCTAAGCAGTCTTGGAACATTATTGGTGATAACAACTTGAACGAAGTCTCAATCAGGGTGGATGATTGTGTCATACCTGGTGAAGATTGTGCTGAAAGTTTAAACGCGGCTTTTGTTAAATCTTTTTGCAGTGTAAGTAACATGTCACCTTGTTCATTACCTCGGTGCAACTTCATGCCTATGAAACATTTCGAAATTGATCCCATTGGCATTGTTCAATAATCGATAACCTTAAACTATCATCCAGTGCTGGTGTCGATAATATTAACTCCAAATTTGTAAAAAACACATTCTTCCATCATACTGTCGAAAATATTCACCCAATCGCTAGATCTCGGTGTCCTCCCAGACGATTGGAAAGTTGGGAAGGTGGTTCCGTTGCACAACGGAGGTGATAAACATTCGCCTAACGACTATAGACCAACACGCGGCCCTGACATCACGGAGATGCGGTGGCGCTGTCGACGGCCCTGAGCATGCGCAGACGCTTCACTTCATGCGAATTCGGCTTCTGCGCACGCGCAGTGCCCACACCTTGTGTGGGCAAACGCGGGCTTGTTTGTAAACAGCGTGTCGGTCTATAGACCAATTTCACTCACTAGCATACCATGTAAAATACTTGAACATGTCATTTATTCTCAGCTTGTTAATTTTTGGAGTCTAACATGTTTTGCAACGCGGCTCAACATGGATTCCGAAAATCATTTTCCGTGCGAGACCCAGCTTTTATTATTTATTAACGACTTGCACTCTGTTCTTGATTGGGGTCCCGAGTAGACTGCGTATTTTTGGATTTCTCGAAGGCGTTCGATAAAGTCTCACACGAGTTGCTTTTGTTGAAACTAATAACCTTCGCATTGATGCTAACATTATGGCTTGGATCCAGTGCTTTCTTACTAACCGATTCCAGTCCGTTACCGCCAATAACCATACATCTCCGCTCGCATCACTGACCTCCGGCGTGCCTCGGGGTTCTGTGCTAGGCCCACTTCTATTTTTAATCTTCATAATGACCTGCCGAACAACATTTTTTCCTCAATGAACCTTTTCGCAATGATTGTCCATTCATCGTAAAATTAATGATGATTCAGATGTTGTTGAAATTAAGGTTTAAAACGATCCATCCTAGCGCACGGGCATGGAGCACTGAAGGAGAAAAAAATTACACCATCTTCCCGAGGGGAACCATGGGGTGATGCGGAGCATCGCGGATCGTTATTAACGGTGTTATTAACGGTGTTGTAACGTTGTTAGTAACGTTGTTAACTTGGGCTCCGCCGCTCGCTTCGTACGTTTACGTTGAACTTCACGGTCCGAACCTCAGGTTCTGCTGCTCGACGTTCACGAACCAACGCGGCTTCCCGTTCTCGAAGGTCGGGTTCCGCCGCTCGCTTCCTACGTTTACGTTGAACTTCACGGTCCCGAACCTCAGGTTCTGCTGCTCGACGTTCTCGACCCGCCGCTGCTTCACGTTGTCGTAGTTCAGCATCCGCCGCTCTACGTTGACGAATAGACGCCGCTTCTCGTTGCCGTAGTTGAGGGTCTGCGGCTCGCATCAAGCGTTTGTGCTCAGCGTCGCGTGCCCTTCGCTGCGCAGCTTGTCTTCAGTGGACGTAGCGTTGCTGTGAGTTTGTGGGGTGGTGCTGACGCTTGCTTGCGCCATCCCACTAACTGACGGGACTGCTCCTTCCATCACGCTTCATCGGAAGAACGGAGTGAAGTGGAGTCAACAGCGCTGAACTGAACGCGCGCAGAGAGAGAGAAGGAGCTACCGCTGCTTATACTCACAGTTGAAGGAGGGAGACTAGAGGAGGAGAGTTGCGCATGCGCGCGCGGTGTGGTTAGAATCGAAACGCACGCGAAGTGCACGCACAGCTGGTAGAGAGAGAGAGCGGAGAGAGTAACGCGCAGCTGTTGCAGAGAGGGAAGGAGGAGAGTTGCGCATGCGTAGTGTGAGTGCAGACTACAACGCCGACGCCGCGGGACATAGCCCCGAGCAAGAGATGCTCCGCATCTAAAAGAAAGAGTTGAAGTAAATCGTTCACCAGAGCTGGGTCGTCCTGTTCCTTTCCCGACGAGCGCTCTCAAGGCGCATCAGATGTTATCAAGCTCCATACAGGCATTAACGTTA
>JABSTQ010002979.1:0-14432 GCA_013358835.2 Ixodes persulcatus
AGCGCCTCTCTTAGTGCGCAGACAGTCGTACAAAAGACGTTTTGTAAATTGTTTTTCTCCGAATAGAGCCAACTCCAAGTCATCGTCAAAAAGAACTAGCGTCTTTGTTGTCAGAAAGCTCGTCTGCTTTTTTAGCAGACGAACATTTTAGAACTTCGCAGCGCCAGTGCGACACGCCATGGAGCGCCAGGTTTTGTATTACGGAAGCGCTTCATTCCAGTAAAAAATCGAGACGAACTATAAGTAGGTACACATTGTTTTTAGGTTCTCTATATTTTTAGGATGAGATTTGTATTTGCTTCATTTTCTGCGATGTTTACAAACAAACGCAAATATCTACATTTTCAACGAGGCCGATGCAGGTTTCCGTTGCCAGGGGGCGCGACCTGTACCGATCGTCCGCTCTCATCTGCAAATACAGTTCCCCCAAAAAGCCGTTTCGAGGCACACGATCGGTCGACTTGCCCGATCCAAGGTATCGATCGTTTTTGTTTATCGATCTATTTTGTTCCGGTTCCCTAAAACTCTCTACTATATACTAAACCAATTTACGGTGCACTATTATTTTTACTGTACAATTTTGGCAGCATCAGCTGCCTGGTAATTGACCGAACTTTTGCGCTCCATTTATTACAGTGTAGATCCGCCGTCGCGGAGGGCTGCAGAACGCAAAATAAAATAAAGATACTGCAAAACAAGTATTGCGATTGACTGACATTGTCGGAACTTAATTTATATGAGAGCGGTTAGGAGAATCGAGAAATCCAATTTCTCGGCCTCAATTATTCCAACTCTTTTTGTTTTGTTTTGGTTTCCATACCATCTCGCGTGTTGCCTAAGTCAACACGCGAGATGGCACGGGACTGCTAGCTAAAAAGGACACCGCAATCCAGATGTCCTGCCGAGGAACTCCAGTCGTAACACTGGAAAAAAAAGTCAAAACTCCATTTTGACCTGCGGGGTCACGACAAGAAAAGGACCCGCAGCTGTGTCGCCATACGTGACTGCATGTGCCACGAGTCCCGCTCGCATGCTACGCTGTTAGCAAGGTACACGAGTGGCTTAAGGACAAGATTCCAGTTTATGCTCATGTGACCTACGTCAGTGGTGGTGCAGCAAGCCACTTTAAGAACAAATACCAACTGCACGAGCTGCAGAGCAACAAGTACACGTCAGAGAAGTGAATTTGTTCCGTAACTGGACATGGCAAGAGTTGCAGAAATTGAATATGGGGTCTTGACAAGCACCATTCAACGTTGCACAACCTCCGAGTGTCCACCACGTCGGTGATCAAGACGGCGTCAGAGAGGATTGCCGAACTGAACACTTAACTGCTGAACGTGAAACTAGTCCACCTCCCGAAAGCTGACGTTAAAGCGTTCAGGGCCATGAAAGCAAAGGACTGGGACTCTGCTTCTGCTGTTCGTGGAATTCAGTCCTCTCACTTGTGGCAGTGCACGCAGTTCGACACTTCTCAACCACAGCTGTTTGTAGCAAGAACAGTAGACGCAGAAAATATACATCTTTGAAAGTAAGTCTCCTATGGCTGCTAAAAGAAGATCGAGGTCGCGAGCTTGTAGTGCCACTCAGAAGAAACGAACAGGAATCGCTACAGGCAAAACGGGAAAAAATGTTCCTCCTCGGAATGCAGGAGAGCGCCGTGAACGACTTAGGTCAGCGTCCGGCAGTAAGAATGCACGCGACAAGGGCCGAATGTGCGCACAGGATTTTGATTCATTAAACTCGATTCAATCGTTCTACTTTAAACATGTGTTCATTCTTATTCTATTAATGCCTGGTTGTCAGCAGCCCAGCCTCCTACGAACGGTATGCTCCGAACTTCACTGATTCGAAAAATCTGTATTTAAATTGTTTACTTTTGCGTCAAACTCAACTGTAATCATTTGTATGAATTCTTATTTTTCACGAACTCCTGTCACTGTGGCTTCTGTTCGCAGACTTCCTACATTTTCTACCCCTTTCTTGCCCTTGTTTGAAATCGGCCAACGTCCTATCTTTCTCTACTCCCGTACGGCAGTTCTAACTATTTGGCACTCTCTAAAGTAAAAATAAAATAAATAAATATATAGCAAGACATTTGAAGGGTTTCATACGACAAATTATGAGCCTTGGTCTGTAAAAAGTAGAAGAAGCATTAAGATGGCCTTCATTTAAACTAATTTTCTAATGATTGTAAAATCCGCAGCCGGTCTACATTTGAGTGTATGTATTAGAAAGGTTGTCGTTTTGAATTTTCATGATAATTTATGCAAATATTAAACACACGCGTCCATATCCTGTTAAAAAATTTCAGTTTCCAGTCTTTTAAGAATTGCTCTGAATTGCTTTGTAATCGATAATACATGTTTACCTCATTTTATGTACAGTCTCTGCACAAAAGTATTAAACCTAAGGCGACAACAGTTTTTTTCTTTTACAAATAACCTAAAAGACGGTTGCACGCAAGTCGCAAAAACGTGCGCGTATATCGACAGCGACCTTGTCATTTTTGTTCCTCAAGATAAATTTTATTTTCCGCAAAAGAAGTTCGATTATGTTTTTGCGGTTGCAGAACAAGTAACATATATATCTTGGTAAAAATTTAAAAAAAATGTCGACCAGACATGGTCATTCGATCCTGTCTAGAAGCGCCCAATACAGACATTCTCAGTCAAGCGAATTGTTTTTGTACCTTTATTTTCTTTGCGTTGTGCGGCCCTCCGCCATGGTAGATGTATTGGCGCTTAGAGGCGGCGCAGGTTCAGGTTCTTCCACGCCCTACCTCCTCTATCATGTTACCGCCAAGGTTCTAGGCTGATCTGTTTAGAAACTCACTGCGGTTGCTCCCTTTGCGTCGCTACACGCAGACGCTACACGGCGGCTGTTCAAACAGGCACCGCGAACCGTATGACAGGGTGGCGCCTCTCGATCACTTGGCCCATGCGCATTTTTGGGTTCGTCCTATAAAAATGTATTTGGAATTTTTCCTTGAAAAACTACTGTACACCTCTGCGCTGTCAATTTGCCTTTCCTGACCCCCGCGTAACATCTTTACGCCTTGTAAAACTTATGAAATTGGCAAGAATCTCTGTCTGCAGGTCCCATTCATGGCAACTGGATTAACGTCCATTTGGCCAGATTTCTCGCATTATAACTTCAAAGCCGCACAAATATTGCACTTTGTCTTTGCAGATTATGCTAGCACCTATTATAACCGTTAATTTCGAAGGGTTTAAAAGATATTTATCATGACCTTTGTTTTTTTTAAATAAATTCCAAGATAATGCATATCTAATCATATTCCCCTGTTTGAGCAAGTCTTATAAATGTCTTCAGCTAACCAGGAAAACAATATTTCACTCAAAGATGAACTAAATATAGGGCAACACGCTGACATATTTAGAAGGCCTTAACGTTTATAGGTACGGAGAGCGGAGCCAGCAAAAAAACATTTTCTTTTGATCAAAATTAAAAATGGTCGCCCAACATGGTTGCTCGATCTTATCTGAAAACGCCCTCCAGCAAGCGCATGTTTCGTGCACAAACAAGCAAACCACAAAAGGACAGGTGTGTTTAACCTGTCTAGCGTGAAAGCATATGGCGATTATAAACATTGTTTAGTTGTATTATTGTGTAGATTATAATTTATGTAGCTAAGATGAATGAAAAGCGTTAAAATTATCACAACCGTAGTGACCTAAATTCTAAATAATTCTTACAAATTACTTATTAAAATAAATTATACTTATAGTGAGCAGAACAGTGCGCAAACATACAACAGAGAGAAGGAACATGCACAACACACAGGCGCTGACTCGCAACTGAATATATTGTATATATTCAGTTATGTGTGTTGTGTTGTTGTTCGTGCTCATTCTATCTCCTGGTCTTTCTGTGCGGTGTTCTTTTCACTTTGTCATCATACCAACTCGTCCAACTTACAACACTTCTGCAATTAATGATATTACTTCCAAATTATCTTTTGGCCGCCTTACCTGAAGAGAACTATTGAATACTTCAGTTTCTCAGGTAATTTTATTTTGTTATAATTACTTATTTTGCCTACGACTCTGTGTGGAGTATTTAACACAAGAATCAGAAGTATGCTTTTTGCAACAGCTAATGCGTTAGAAAGGGGCTGCACATATTATAGACCAAATCTCTGACAACCATGTTTATGTAATTTCTGAGGGCGACAAAGTTCTGTGTGCCGACTTTGATTACTACCATGTTCTAAGGACTCGAATATGCATTATATCATTCCTGGCCTTTTAATTACCGATGAAAGAAGGAAGACCTTGATGTTCTTAAAATAGTTCCCAACTTTCACGACCTATGAAGCACGCACTGGTGCCTATCAAGACGACTGTCATTTTGACTACCGTTATGGAACAGCAGTGCCAGATTGGGTCTGCAAGGCATAAGTAATTATATTTCTGTGAAATGCAAACGATATAGTGGCCTTACTTTACATTTCTAAGTAAGGAAGTTGGAAGAAAGTATTTGTATTGTGAAGACGATCATATAGGAACTAGTGATTGAGATTTTCATTCCGCTCTACAACCATCGCTGAAAGCTGCAAATAACGTGATGTTAAGATAGTCGAGCTTTCAGTCGAATCTTTAGTCAAGTCTAATCAATTTGTTCGTAATAAACAATCGCCTCTGAAGTTCCATGATGTAGATAATTGTATAAAGGGGTGTATGCGGGTTGGCACTTCGTTCTTAGTGGTTGTATGTTCATCAAGATGCAAACTAGAATAAATCAAGAAAGAGTTGCAGTGTGAAACACACACACATCTCTGCTTCGAGTTGACGAAGTTGTGGTGCCTGATAAAATACCGGACAACAAGTGTATTATCGCTGCTACGACGCTCAATATAAACTTGCCATATTAGCTACCAGATCCAGTGAATATTCCAAATGGTATATCTCTCAGGCATCTGTTTTTTTTTTTTTTTTAATTAGCCTGCTAAGTATTTTACGCGTCTTCGTACTGTCTGAGAGAGGAGTGGGGTAGAGGTGCGCTTCCCCGCTTTATTTCAGAATTCCAAAAATACCCCTTATCAGCAAAAAAAAATAATTAAGGCATGACAACTCTATGGTCAGTACTGTTACAAACGAATAGCGAAACTTCTACTCTCGCAATCAAGTGAAGGTGGAAGAAATAGGCGTCGCAAGAGGAGTAGCTGAACTTCAGGATGGTCGCACTTCGTGACGAATTTCCGATAAGAAATGCAACACCTCACTAAAGGTGCAGCTGTGAGCCATGTCGAGGAACTCCGAAACTCCGCCGAAGTCGCCGCGATTACTGAAGAATCATCACCGCCTCAGCAAGACCTTTCGTCGCCAGCGCAGCTGGCGACATTGACCCCAAGCTTCCAGGCCCAAAAAGACGGCAGCTGAGTGATCTCCTCGCCGAATAGAGCGACTGCTTTGCGACGTCGTCGAAGTTGTGCCAAACCACCGTTGCGAGGTATCGCATTGTTACCGAAGACGACGCGCTCCCTGCGCATCGATCGCCATACCGAGTCTCCCGTAAAAGAAAGGGATGTCATCCAGGAGCAAGTGCAAGAAATGCTGAACGACGACATAATCCAGCTTTCCAGCAGCCCTAGGGCTTCTCCGGTCGTACTGTTTAAGAAGAAGGACGGAACGCTTAGGTTTTGCGTGGACTACCGACAGCTGAACGCGGTGACGTAGAAAGACGTCTACGCACTCTTCCGCATAGACGACACGCTGGACCGGCTGAGCAAATGCGATATTTTTCATTGATGTACCTTCGATGTACCTGAAGAGCGGCTACTGGCAGATCGAACTCGCCGAACGGGATCGAGAAAAGACAGCTTTCGCCACGCCAGACTTATTGTACGAGTTCAAGGTGATGCCTTTTGGACTATGCATGGCACCAGCAACTTTGCAGCGTGTCATGGACACAGTACGGGCTGGGCTGAAGTGACAGAGCTGTCTCGTATACCTTGACGACGTCGTATTGTTTTCAAGCGACTTCGACAAGCACTTGCGACGACTCCGAGCTGTTCTCCAGGCCATACAGACCGCCGGGCTCACCCTCAAGCCATCGAAGTGCCGGTTCAGCTATGACGAACTGAAGTTCCTAGGCCACGTGGTTAGTAACGAAGGCGTCCGCTCTGATCCCGAGAAGACTCGCGCCGTCGCGGCATTTCCAGCACCCACAGACAAGAAGGCCGTTGGTGTCGGGTACTAGCAGACCCCCCACTGGCGGTAGTGGTGCCATTGCGGCATAGGTCACGCTCGGTTCGTCATATGCAGCTTTGATCGCAAATATTTCTGACTGAAATGCATGTTGAACGTTTTCGGAAGGACCTCGGCCATCGAAATAGAAGCCGGCACCAGCAGTACAAATGGTGTGCATTTTTGTGTGTGGTGCAATTTTTGTTCCGCTGGCCGATCGTAAACGTTGATAGTAACTGCCTCGGGACCGCAGGACACGTTTGGTGTTGCAAGCATCGGTTACGAACCCTTTGACTACTGTCGCAGTGTTGCTGACAAGGCTGCCGAATATGTTGTCCCTCACGACTGGCATGAGGATTCTCTGCTTCTTCTCTTCTGTATGTAGCCTGAGGGTCCATGCGGGGGCTTTAGCGCCGAACATCCTTCACGAAGGCGGTGATTCTCTCGTTGGCGCCCTGTGTCCTGCACCGAAGTAGGTCTTCGGTTCTCTCTTATCAATGCTGTCTGGCGAAGGTGAACTTCAGGTCTGTCTTGAAAACTTCCAACGACGTCAAGAATTACTCGTGATTTTGAAGCCAGTTTACCCGTTGGTGCGGGCGATAAGGTCGTATTGGTCATTTCAACCCTCGACGTCATTGTATATTCCGCCATGCAAGGTCCTCGGAGTGCGAGGTGCGACGGGCATGTAAACAACGCTGGGAGCGGCAGCGGTCTGCTGCTACAACTTGGTGATGTTTGAGTTATTCCACTTTGGGTTTTCTCTCAGGAGACCGACTCGGGTCGTTGGTTCTCTATTCAAAATAACACTTCAGCCCTGATGTGTTCTGAGACCCTCTCAGGGCTTCAAACCCGTTCAACCCAACAAACCCCTCCGCCCTATAAATCGCTTCAGCCCGTCAGACCTTCAAAGTCCTTCAGCCAGTAAGATCCTTCAGCCTTTCAGACCCCCTAGCCCTTCAACATTTTAGACACGCAAATGACTGCGAACCATGGAAAAAAATTTCAGTTTAAAACGTTATTGGAATTTTTTTCAGACATCGAGTTTTACATGCATTTTAAAACTCAAAAAATGAAAATAACCAACATTTTCTAAAACCAGGACGCAAGCAGCTGTAGACGAAAGCGATCAGACTAATTAGGAACAGCCAAATTTTCGTCGAAAAAATATCTCTTTGACGTACTCACAATGCCGCTGGGTACATTTCTGAGATACGAGGTGTGATCAGAAAGTTCCGGGTCTGATTGTGTAGCGTAAAAAGAGAGGGCAGCACAGTGATGCGCGCGCAGCAATCGAAGGAAGTGTCCTTCATGTCTCGTTAAACCAAAGGGCGTCGCTCTGTGAATATTGGGAGCTGCGCTTCACGAGTTTGAGTGACTACGTTCATGGGCACAATGGCGATTTTACCATTGACTACAATCCAGAACGAGAGCAAACATCAATTATGCGTCAAACTCAACAAATATAAAACAGAGACCTGTGAAATGATTAGAAGGCTTATGGCAAAAAGCAGTGAAGGGTGCGAGGTGTTTTAAGTGGCACTCGCGCTTCAAGAACGACAGAACATCAATAGCAGATGGAGAGCGATATCCATGACTTCAGTGACGTTATCCTATTCTTAAGGCGCGAATGCCACTACAAACACCTCGCACACTTCACTCCTTTTTGACCTAAGCCTTCTAAATCATTTCACAGGTCTCTATGTTAGATTTGCCGAGTTTGACATAAAACTCATGTTCGCGCGCTTTGGTTTGCGATGTATGGAGAGATCGCCATCATGCTCGTGCATGGGGTAAAACAAACTAGTGTAGCGCAGCTCCAATGTTTACAGAGCGACGCGCTTTGGTATAATGAGACACGAAGGTACTTTCCTTTGACTGCTGTGCGCGCATCACTGTACTGCCCTCACTTTATACGCTACAAAATCAGTCCCAGAACTTTTTGATCACCCCTCGTATATGGTAGTTACACTAATAAAATTGACGAGTGCACCAGACGGACACCTACACACACTCACTAGCACGTTCAGCGAAAACCACGAACGCAGAACCAACATCCACCAGCGTTGAGAAAACCTGGGCGCAGTCGCGGTGTCGTCTCCCGCCTCTATTTCGCTCGCTTGATGCTTAGGAAGAGCGACGGACGAAGAGGAGACAGTGACAAGGCTCGAAAATACCTTCTTGATACGCACATAGATTCCACGAATGGGACAAGACGCCGAAACTGAGCGTCCGTTCCTTGTTGTGTATTTAGTTGGCGCTCGTTGATGAAGAAACAACAGGGTGACCAGCTTCTGACGAAGGTTGTATTTCGACTGACTGAAAAAAGGTTATCTACAAATAAGCAGAAAAGCGTCCCCCTCCTATTCTCCCCACGCACTTTCTCTCCCTCGTGAGCGAAGCTTTGACTAAGAAAAACTGTACAAGGGGTGAACCGGCGGAAACTAGTAAAGCTGAAGTGGAAAGGTGCGACCACCTTTCCACAACGGGTTTTTTGGTGCTCGTTCGTTTCCTCCTCACTGGGGCCGCGTCACGGCGGGAAGGGACGAGGGAACGTCTTCTCAATTTCAAAAACTCGTCGTGGACGCTCAAACAAACTGCCCAAATGGCTTTCCCGATGCATGTATCATAAAGGGTTACGTGGATAAGTTAAAACCATATTGATGGGTGCAATGACGGAAAGGATTGGGGGAGACAGCACAGGCCTCAAAAAAACTATGACGGGACTTCTACACCCGTTTGAAATTCTTAAAAGTTATGCCAGGCCCATTACAAAACTTAACTTTGACGGACATTCAAACACATTAAGCGTTTTATGGGTAGGTCCAAACATTCCAGAAATTCTGGTGGGCCCGTTAGAGGATTTTCAATTGGATTCTACCGAGTAGCGGGGACTGGCTTGGAGTTCATGTTCTTCACGGTCTATTTCATGGTTTCACTCTTCCTTGAAACGCGCTCATCTTGCTGTTTTTCTGCCGTGCTGGGGACTGGACTTTGTTCACGGTTATTCGGTGGTATAAGACCAGGAGAAGGCATAGCGTAAAGAACGCAGTACCTTCACCATAACCCACGATAGCAGCCGAGCATTGCCAGGACATTTCCAGAATAGGAAGGATTGATACAAGAAAGTACTGGACCAATCATCCGTGACAATATGAGAAAACAGACGTAAGAGCGTTTGTCTTGACAACTAAAGAAACTGCATACCTTAGTAGCAAGCTGTCCAAAAGAGTTATCTCCTTCGGTGTCTATAGATCGCCATGGACAAGCCGAACTAAAACGGATGAGGGACCATTTTTCTGACATGATCTGAAACTCATGTGCTTCGGTAATGTGCTCGTCTACGCTTGAACCATTTATAAAGCAAAAGGTAATCATCTACCACGCATGGGACTTACCAGCTTCGCAACTCCTCCGTGCGGCGCACAACCACAGTGCACTCTAAGAAAAAAGGGAGGAGAAAGGTAGCAAAAGTGATTGTTCCTCCTTGTATTGGACACGCCCCCATGAGAAGGGAGGAACGGAACGTAAGACGAACGGAACAGCGAGAGTTCCTCCTTGTACAGTTGGTGCAGGGGTAGAACATCGGTCTACTTATCAAGCGGTCGTGGGTTCGATCCCTGAAAAGAAGCGAAGCTTTTCTTTTTATGTTTTTGTTTCTTGCTTTATTACTTTTTTTTTAAATTTATCAAAACAACAAAAAACAAAACCCAGACCGATGGAAGGAAAATTAAAGTCCTTATTATACAGTGACGCCAAGGAAAACTATATAAATATCATTGCTACAAGCTTCATCAGCACGCTGTTTGATAAACAGGATTTGGGCACCTAGGTTAGAGCTAAGCCGTTGACGCAGGGGCCAAGACGACGAGGTCGGTCCTTCAGTCGTTTCTTTTCCGGCAGAATTTTCGACATTCATAAAGAAAAATGCGCACTCTAAGAAAAAATGTAGGAAAAAGGTAGCAACGGCGCGTCCGCCTCCCTTCTACTGACGCGCCTCCAAGCGGACATGAGAAGAAGAAAGGAACGAGGCGTTTTCCTCCTTCTCCAGGCAGACGGGAGAAAGCTTTCGCCCTCTCAACTCATCTTCTTTCGGTTTCGTTTTTCGAGCACGTCGCGCGCGTTGTTTAATAAATGTTGTTAAGTTGATTGAGCTTCAGTGGCAGCGAAGGCCGCCTGTAATTCCGTCTTCTAGTCCAAACGTGTAGAACATTTCGGTTGCATTGACGTTTTCACCACTAATTTTATCAAACGAGCACACGAAGCCGCTAGAAACAGCGAAGTTCCGGAGCAGTGCCAACAGCGCTACGTACACTGGTTAAGATGGCCGTTTCTGGATTGCCACGCGGAACTACAGTAGCGGAACCACGCGGAACTGTGTCGACGTTTTCGACGTTATGGAAATCGCAGGAACTGCGTCCAAGGCAGGCAGGTTTTCCTGCCGGTCGCCTGGGTGCCTTCCGTGCTGAATTCGGTTCTGTTTTCCCGTGCCGAGTGCCAACCGGCGTTCAACGTGGTTTTGTATTTCTGCGTGTCAGCAACTTAGCAGCAACATCGTGATGTCAGTGTTGTGCGTAGTGAACAGAAGACTGGAATTATCGCCGATGTGACAGTGTGTTCGCGTTTCAGTGGTGCAACAACAAGACGAGATGACGTAAACTGTCGGGCATTGATGCCGTTGGTCGGGCCTTGATTTGAGGGGGCGGGGTGTCGCAGGTTGACATTCCGCTTTACATTAAAGAGTTTCAGACCACTTGAGGAATTAGGTGCAGTCGATCGACGTGCGGATAGTCACGCTGGAACGCTGGTCTGAACGGTAAGCTCCTATCGTACAGTGGCCAATGTGACTGTCGGTCCCCGGGAGAGATTGCTCTCTGGGGAAAAGACTGGACAGTACGAAATTATGACGGAAAGTACGTATATTTACAATGAAATTTTAGCATTAAAAATAAGAAAAAACGGGTAAAATCGAAAACAAAAAGCTATCCTTTATTTTGCTGTTTAAATATACTACGGTTCCTGAAGAAACTGCCGTGCAAGTGGCGCTCTGGAAAGAGCGCTAGACGTTTTCGAGCTCGCCACGGCGTAGCTGGCGCAGCTCCGTACACTCGCCGCAAGTCGCGGCTTTGACTGCATTCAAGTTGATCGAAAAGCGATTTCTCTGCCCGTGAAGCATCACTTCCAGCTGGGTGAATATCTGCTCTACAGAGATAAATTCAAGACAGCAATTGCAGCCGTGCGCGAACAGCACGAGTAGAAAAACAAACACTACAATATAAATAATGGCTACGAAGTGCCGTGCGGGGAAACGAACTTATGGCTTGGAACCGCATTGGAGTGGCTCGATTTATTGGCTTTCAAATAATTACGGCATGATCGAGCGTTTTCTTTTTAATAAGAGATTCATCCCCTGAGCCATTAAAAATACTCTCAGATGTATGACATTGCTGGAAAAAAATAAACATGCTGTGAATATTTTTTTATTGCTTCAGGAGTCACCGAAAACTTCCGTACGTTCAAAACGACCAGTATAAAAGACTGAAACGCAGAGCTCGGGAGTAGTGATCGGGTTAGTGTACTGTTGTATTGATGTTTGTATGTGCGATGCATGTGTATGCGCTCTATGTATGTTCAGCTGATGCTTGTGTATCATACTGTGTCTACGTGTGTGTATGAAGCGCTATGGTTGCGTGAGAAAATAAAATATTTTTTTGTAGAACATGAATTAGGCGGTACCTTGCGCCCCCTAGCCTAGCTACTTGCAATTACTCTGCTTGACCCTGCCATCTGGTGGCAAGTGATTTAACCTTCTTTTAGCTACGCGGCTATGCCATAATTTCGTATTACCGTGCTGAAATGAGCCAAGAGGCTGCTTCGGATTTGCTTTTTTTAAGAGCGGCGTTCAGTTTCGCGGGCGAATGGTTTATCACTCCTCCGTGATGTGCGGTTGACGCAACGATTGACGAAGGAATTGTGGCTCGAGAAATAGCAAAGGTAAGACGTAAAGTGCGCGAACTGGGTGCCGGTTGTCTCCGTTTAACATCGCAGTGCTGACGATGAGAAGACTGAGTGACTGCACGCTTTCGAAACGTAAGTTTCTTTAGCTGCAGGGGGAAGCCGGCTTCGGAAATAAATACAGTTCGCGGAAAGCTCGTGTTACGTTTTTATTTGCTGCTCTTCTCGCCACGTACAATATACTTAGTGTTCTCGTTAAGCCTTATTGAGCTCGATTTGCTCGATTCGTGGCCGCCATAATGAGATGCAGGCGACGGAGGAACTTTTGCCACCTGCTTTAGGGACGAACGTTTCTCCCTTTCTGAAGGAACATATGTATCAAGAGCGTTCCTCCCTTTAGGGAGGACTATACTGACCCTTTTTTTCTAAGAGTGTGGCCCTCCAGTCATTTGTACAAAGCGGCACCACGACCGTTCACTGCCAAGCACAGCATACGCAATTACGTAGCTTGAATATGTATCAAAATACATAGCACACGGTTCACTGCAGGCCTCGGAGATTCCGATGGTCAAGAAGAGCACAAAAACGTCCAGTCAAAATTTATCCTAGCGATATCCGAAATAATCCGGTCTACGCAACGCAGGGCCGATTTTTGCCTCTTTTGTGGCAGTTTCCCTGCGGATCGTCAGCGAAATGCGCAAAAACGTTCCTCCGTATTTCACGTTACAGCTACGTGAGAGATCACGTTGAATTCTGAAGTCGTCTTTGACCGGCTTCACGTCACGGCTCCCACATCTGAAATCAATTCGTTGAGAACAACAGCGATAAACGCACCCGGCAAGCTCCGACTCAGCTGGGGCCAGCTGCTGCCTGGGAGCTGACATCTTGCATGTGACGTCACGTATTTGATTGGGTCGCGCGACGAGTAGTGACATTTGCGTGTTATGGAGATGGCCTGGGGGGTAGGGGCACTCCGGTTACGGGCCGGAAGCCCGGTTTATTGCTGTACGCCTATCTAACTCGTTGAATAGCACACACACCCGCACAATAGTTGCTCTTTTAAGACACTCAAAAGCAATGTAGGTGTAACGCATTGCATTGTGTTCTCCAAGTGTGCTCAAGAAGCAACAGCTGGCAAAGCGGCATCAGTCTTCACACGAAAGGGTAGAACGGGGCAGAGAACTTCTGCTCGCCATCTGGTCCTGGAGGTTCCATGGACAGCTCGCACGGCACGCAACATGCTCTATGCTGCGATGACATTCAAAGTGAATCGGACTCCTTCCACCACGACAACGATGTTCTCTTCTTCGTGCCGACTTTGATAACCATCGCCTTATGTGGACTGGCGACTCTAGGAGTACTGCTGAGCATCTTTGTGAACGTCTGTTGGATTCTGGTGGTGTTCATAATAGCGGCTGTGTTGTGCTACATGTGGTACGATGTGTTCAAAGAAAAAAGGGCCCTGACGCACCTTCGAATGTTTATGGCAATGCAGAGGACCTGTCGTGACGAGGAAAACTTCCACCGCACAGTTCCTGCACCAGCGAAGCAGCTGCAGGCTGGAGCGCCCATGAAAATCAGCGAAGAAGGCAGGTTACTCTTGTACGCCAAGTCCAAGTTCTACAATAGTGTCTGACTCTATAATCCTAAGGCGACAACGGGCTTCCCAACACCGAAACTGTTTTGTAATTGAAGTTTTAGAGATTATTGCTAATATTTAAGCAATTTTGAATATGTCTCATGGTCTAAAAACAACTACAAAATGGTTTGTGTTTCATATTTTTTTTTGGTGTTTTATCCATTCTTACATTAAGATACATAATGTTCGCAAAATACCGTTAGCAACAAACAATTATGCTTTCAGCCAAACCAGGCGCAGTTGCATCCAAAGATTTGTGCACTAACTCCGATCGCTCTAACAAAACCCGCAAACAACGACGACATAATATACATTTACACTCAAATTTTCTGTGTGTGCATTTTCTGAAATCCTGCAAATATCATATTTTAAAAATAGTGACCTATCGTTTTCGCTAGTTTTTGGTAAATCTGGCAGTAGTTCTTCATAAATCTGGCACTAAACTTTCGCCCTTTCTTGTTTCCACTTTACTTCACTTTTACCATTGGAAGGATGGCAGAAAATAAGACAATCCGCATGAAACGTTTACCAGTACTTCGATACATATGGATATCACTCTGTTTATGTCTACCCGATGTACTGTCGCCATCAGATATATTTAAAATATTAGGGCATAGCTTTATTTTTTT
>JABSTQ010002980.1:0-44783 GCA_013358835.2 Ixodes persulcatus
TTAACTTTGTGACATATTGCTGTATTTGTCAATGACCTCATCTGAATAAAAATATATGAAATATGTGTGTTAGTTTTATGAAACTGGAACTCAGAGTCGCTTCTCGTATACGGCATTGCTAAGTGTAGGCAGTGAAAAAGGACCCTACTTTGGGAAGTTATGTCTTCTTTCTCAATGAAATATGCAGCATGTTTTAATAGAAATTAATGCCGAAACGGAGTATGACAGGGTACCCAAACTTAAAAAAAAAATCTAAGTTGTTTTTTTAGTATTATTTGCATCGGAAGTTTTTGGTGCTTGATTTTTTGCCATGTTTGCATATATATATCACAACTATCCTCTCACTTATATACCTAGTATATATATTACATATTAGCCATATATAAGTAGAATACTATCTGAAAACTATATGATGGTGATTAAATTATTTCATGAGATAGAGGCCTCCAAATTTTGCCCTTTTGTCGCTTGAGCAGGCATGTTGCCAATTTTTAGAAAATAAATATAATTTAAGCTAATATTATTACTATATTTTACAAGCATGCTGTACTTATAGTTTGTTTCTAAAAAACATTCCAATTCTCCTAATTCTATAGTTTTAATTATTCACTTTCAAACGTGCCCCCTCCATCAGTGCGCGTTAATGCAACTGTCCATCTCTTCATGTCTTACAACTTTTCCTGTCCCCAAATTTTTTTTTCCGGTCAAAACTAAGTGTGGACTTCTTTATACGGGGCACTAGATAATGGCATATAAAACACCAGTTAATTTTGAAATATCGACCAGTCACCCTTTGGCCGAGCTTATCTGAAATCTTCCAGGAGTAAAAGCCTTTTTGTTCAAATGCCGAGCTAGGAGACGCCACAAACTGTGGAGTTGAGTTGTCTTATAATGCATTTCACCTCTGTCCGCCATCTTAGCTTGGTTAGGCGGAACCATTGAGCTCAAGAAACTTGTGGAACTATTTATCTTATGAAGTAGACACGGACAAGCACTAAACAGGTGGGATTAGATAACAGCGCCGGACTCTGCAATTTTGGCATCAACAATCATCACGACTGTAATATCACATCGTAAGTAAAAAAGTCGCCCCTATCGTGTTTCCTTGCTCTTATGATATTCTGCCAAATAACCAAATATTTCACGAAGAGCTACCGAGCACTTGTGAAATGGTTGGATATGACCTTGTTTTTTTTGTATTCACTTATAAGTTGATATTCACAATCACTCTAAAAAAATATTAAACACGTTTACAATTTTCTGTATGTTATTATTATCATTGGGGTTTAAAGCGCAAGAGCAACTATGGCCATATTGCAAAATTATTGCCAAATGCTGTAATGCCAAATTAGAGCCGAGCTCTTGAGGGGGAGGCGGGGAGGGTACGGAGCGGAGGGTATTCCCCTCCTCCCCCTGCGTACCCTTTCTTCCTCCTCTCCTGGTCCACTCCAGTTTTGCGGAAAATTTGTGCTATATTTTACGCTAAATTTAGCAGGGAATGTAGCGAAAATGTTTCAGCTACATTTAGTGGGAAATTTATCAAACATTTCTGCGCTAAATTTCGCGAAAAACTTTAGCGAAGATTTCCCCGCTAAGTTGCGCGGAAAAAGTTACGTCACGCGAACTCAACAACAATTCAGTTTCCCCGCTAAATTTAGCGGGGAAACTGTTACGTCCCAAAATGAAACGAGCGCGGTTACGCCGACGACGACGACGCTCTACCCGGAGACGGGCGCCTAAGACATGCGCACTAAGAATACATTTTGCAACCTGTCGAGACAGCAGATACGTTATTCACTTTCATTATTTCCCTCCTTGTGTATATTCAAGTTATCAGTAACGTTAAGAATATACTGATTTGATATCAAATACTACAAGAACAAACATTCGGAAAATATCTGATATACGAGCTAACTAAATAAGTAGTACATTGGAAAAACTGATTCCGCCCAGAGTATTCTTCAATCAATAATATATTACCTCGAAGAAAATTGCATCTGTTGCGGGGACAATAATGGCGTATACATTTCTCTCTAGATAACTCGAAAACGTCAGAGAATGCGACAAAACGAAATAAATATAGACGTGACGTATATAGACAAGATCGCATGCTAAAAAAAACGCGACACGAGTTACAAAAAGGCATAAAGGGTGAAATCGAAATAAGAGTACTTCGGAGACACGCTGAAACTATTGTTTTTATTAGGTGAAGCCACAGTTTGGAACATTGTCCTATAGTCGTTGCCGGATGTCGCTGCCGTGTCTCGAAACAGGAGCCAGTCCCATCCCAGAGGAAAACAAGCGAGGCTCACGTCCTGTGTAACAAGACCATCAATATTGATCGGCAGTGTCCTCGGCTTCCATGCGGACAGCATAAAAAAGTAAGGTATACAAGTGGGGAGGCGACCTCCCTTTTTTTCTCGACAGACGGGGCCCATTCAGCAAGCTGTCGCAAACTTGATATTCAATATATATACAAAAAAAAAAAAAAAACTAAGCTCATTAAGTGAAGCGAGAAGTAACCAGAACACAGTTCCCAACTTACTATTCGCAAGCATTCGTTTCTAAGTTTACACATTAACTCTTAGAAAGCTGTTTTTTTTTTCAGTTGGATAGATGCGCAATAAGCAGTAAGCATTAGTCGAGACTATGCTGCTTGATTTTTTTTTTCTTTTATTTTTATGTATATGGCACTGAAATAAGAGCAGAGTTGAATGAATAAATGCCATCAGGCGAGATCATCCTGGTGGCTTTAAGGTTAATGTTTCGAAATCTTCGACTCTGAGTCTAGTAGGAATTACAGGGAATAAAAAAGTAAAGGTTTGTCCACTTGCATTTAGAATTCAGGGAGAAGTATTGCACCCGCTGGGGTGTACGACGTGGAAGTATTTAGGTGTTGAGCTAAGCAGTATTGGAGAGATTCGGCTTAAGAAAATAAATTTTTGAGGAGCTAATTTCGAGACTGAAAAAGGCCCCGCGGAAGCCTCAGCAAAAGACTAACCTTTTGTTTTTTTACCTGGTTCCACGTCTTATTTACGGCTTAGTTATGGGAGTCAAATCTAAGGTTTTCTTGGCTCAACTGGACCGTAGAATTCGAGCCGCAGTGATGCTCTTCCTCCACCTACCTCGGGACCCACCGCTGGCATTTTTTTATGCTGCAGTCGGGGACGGCGGCCTCGGGATCAATTGTCTAGTGACAATGATCCCTAGGATTCGACGTGCCAGGGTGCTGGCTGTGGCTAAAAAGGATGATGCAATGTTGAGGAGCCTTGTGTCCATGCACGCTTGGAGTGAGGAGGTAGAGAGGGCAGAGAAATATGTAAAGTTTAAAAATATATGTGTAGAGACAAGGAATCAGGAACGCAATTTTTGGCGAGGCCAGTTGTTGAAAATGGTGGACACAAAGGGGTTGGCGGAGGCTCGTTCGTGCGTGGTAGCGTCCTTTGTCCGTAACCCTCCTCTGTTTCTGACTGGGAGGGAGTACGTGGATCTAATCAAACTTAGAGCTCACGCGCTCCCGACCAAGACGGGATGTGCGAGGGGCCGGTCAAAGGATACACGCTGCAGGGCTACTTATCTCTTCCCCGAGACGCACACACATGTTGTCCAGGTATGCCAAGAACCTATGCGCCGAGACTGTAGCGACATAACTGAGTTGCGGGTTGGGTGACAGAAAAAGCTAGAGTTGAGGGATGGATTGTCACGTAAGAGCCGAGGGTGGTGGTTAGAGATGGAGTAAGATATCCAGATTTAGTTTTAGTAAAATACCTTCTGTTGTTGATATTCAAGTGGTAGGGGAATATAAATTATTAAACTTCTTAAATGAGGATAAGGTTCGTAAATATTCTGGAGAAGCCATTCTTAGCGCTATTAAGGCGTCGGTCTCGGTGTCCTCGGTGACGGTCCATGCCGTAACACCAACTGAAAGAGGACTAGTTTGTCCCAGGTCTGCTGATTGTTTGTTATCCCTTGGATTTTCAAAGCGTAATATTTCATCCCTGACACTGAAGGTCCTACGTGGAACGCTTAGTTGTTTTTATCATTTTTTGCGTGGGACTAATCGCAGTGTTTGATGTATTAGTGACGGACTTGAAGATTGCAATAAATGTGGACTTTAGATTTTATATAAAGATGTATGTATTTGTTAGTCATTCTATAATGATGAATTTCGAAGTGTGTTTTATGGTTTTTATGTTGTGGGGATATACACAGTGAGGGTATGATGCAGAGCCGTGCATACTTAAGGTTAAGCTTCCTCAGAAAGCGAATGTATTGAACTTGTTTAATAAAAAGAATAGAAAGGTCGATTAGTGGGAAAAAATAGGCGAAGGGCAATAAAAGCAAAATTCATTTTATACATTGACTACCCCGTATGTCAAATTAGTATTTCTGCACTTCTTCCAGCAAGCAACGCCAAGTTATTTTGTGAGGATTTATTTGACTACACGGTTTCTCGCAGGAAACCTGGTATCATTTATATAAAAATGCAGTGAACACAAAATTGAAGGCAGGACTTCTTCGGGAGGACGCTACAGAGCCTTTTCACTTCCAGTTTTAGCTACACGTGTTCACTTTGAATGCGAAAACAAGATTATAGCTGGAAAGACGGTGAGAGTGCAGGCGAGGTGGTGGTAGTTCATCATAATGTTTAAAACTCACAAGACGGTAGTAAGAAACAACAACAACATTGAAGTAAAAAAAAATATCACACAGGAGAAGACTTTTTAAACACAGCTAAATCGTGTTTTTTTCTCGCTTCTTATAAACACCTGATAGGCACCAGCAACTCTTCTTTATGACAAACACTTTGTTCACGATGCACCGTTTGGACTGCTAGATATATATGAATCAGCCACTAAATGACACCCTACAAATGTCCAGTCATTCACGATGTAATCATCACCAACTTGACTCCCAGACACATCTTTTGTTCGAAACGCTGCGATTGACCTTTGAAACACAACACCGACTAAAATCCTTAGTTCACATTGCACTAAAAAAACAACTTTCGCGCAGATTAACCATCCATCTCCCAGGTGTTGTTAGTGCAATGTGCACGAAGCGTTTTAATGCTCCTTTTTAAGTTTTTTACGTGCATAGGGAACTGCAAGTGTGGCCAGAGCGGAAAAAAATTTGGGAAATAAATGGCTTATATGCGTAACTTTTTTTGTGTGTAATGTGACCGAAGGGTTTGAACGCTTATTCTGTTTCAAAGGTCAATCGCAGCGTTTTGAACAAAGGATCCCTCTGGGAGGGAAGTGGGTGACGATTGTATTGAGAATGACTTTGGAAATTTCTAAGAGGTCATTCGGGGATTTATTCATTGATATTTAGAAGTTCAATAGGGGCATTGTGAAAGAAGGCTATGTCAGGGAGTGAAGTTGTTGGTGTCTATCGAGGGTATATAAAGAGCGAGAGAAAATAACAAATTTTGCTGTGTTTGAGACGTCTTCTCCTGTGCCTTTTTCCTTCGACTTCAAAGTTTCCTATTTTCCCTCACCAGAGTCTAGGGTTACAAACATCATGAATACAGCGTGAACTAGTCTGATATGTCCTCCGTAGAAACTGCTCTCCGCTAGCTGACAAAAGCGGTTTACCCAAACCAGCCAAAAGCGGACTACAGTCACTGTTGCCCCAGGCACCGGCGATCATGATTATGGTAGATGTGACTTTCTAAAATAAGATCGATTATGTTGAGTGTTTATAGTACATCGGTCGTGCTTGCGGTAACCACATGTCCTAATGGGCGCAGTTGTACCATGGTCCGTTAAATTACTTCACTGTTGATGTCATGCGGCTGCCGCCCCTTAGCTAGCCTTATAAATGGCTCCTCCAGAAAAGTTTCCCGGACATTAAAGATACGATGTCGCGACGAGGACTCGTGCGAAACAAAAAAACACTCACAACGTACCACCTATAATGAAAAAACACACTACTCCATACATTTACTTTTTCGGTCCGCAATCTTGAGTGCAATAAGTACGCAGATTTTGTTCTTTCCATGAGTTCAATTTAATCCCGGAGAAGTGTTATATTCGGCTGGTGATGTAATATGTACGGCCTCCGGCGACTAACGTATTAATGACCCCGTAAAAAATGACAAAATAAAGCGTATATGACCGAAAAAAAATGTATTGAAGACTAGACTACTTTTGAGTTTAGCATCACTGTGGAGCGATATAATGGCATCAATTTGTTATTATGTTTTCACAGATGGCAAGTGATAACGTAATGAAGAACTGAGAACACTAAAAGTGTAATGGAGCGAACTTGAATCAAACTAAAAAGAACAGCAAAAGGCATCGCGGGCGTCGATATCGGAGTAACAGCAGAATCGAGCGCTAGCGTAAACTGGTCAGATGAAGTGCTACATGGCTTTTTTATTGTCCTATCCATGTTCAGGAATGTTCTACCAGAACACACAATAACTAACGAGAACGAAAGGCTAACATTCGAAAGGAGCAACGTAAAGGAAATACAAGTTGGCGAACTCAAACCCGCGGAAACTCTTCGTGGAAACAGCACGGACTGTCATCTCGGTCGCGCAGGTGGTAATATAAGAATAGAACGTATGCTGTAATCTTTGTTTCGTGTGATTGGTATTGAATGTGAAGCTGCATATCACTTCAATATTTTGACGTTTCAATATATCATCATTCTTGTGGATTCACCCTTTGTAAGCCTGGAGTTTTTTCTCTATTTGTTGTGCAGATTTGGTTTCCTCAAACAAAAATGAAGTATTTATTGTGTACACCTTGGTGAACATTTCTACCTTGTAGTAAGTTTACTCAAGCCACTTCGTTCTCGAAAAAAGACTAAGAAATCTTTCAACACTTTTTTAAAACAAATTAATAGACCCCTTTTAACATTCTGAACGGCCACGTTTGTGACTTTTATTTTTCAGACGTATGGCATCTGTGGCATTCTAAACCGATCTTCTGATGGGTGATAATTTAAGAAGATAATGAAATACACCTAAACTACCAAGTCTACAACACTAACACAAATTTGGGATGTGCATTTGAAAACAAGACCTGCGTGAGCTTGAATTTTCGACACATGTTTAATCAATCCATGAACGCACACTCGGATTGCGACTCCTGGATATGATGGTTATTATCAAGTGCTTAACTCAAGTCAGCGTTTAGTACACAACTGCAGTTTCTTCATAAATATCCAAAATGAAACAACCACAAAAAGAACAGTAAAAAAACAAACATTTTCCCGTCTGCCACTTCCGTGCGAAAGTGGTGGTCTCCACTGCAATGGTAGTTCTTCACACGGAGGAGGCTAAACGTTATGTATATTTTCTTTCTCTTCTACGTTTTGATATTTCTTCACTACCCCAGTCGCAGATTAATCCAACATGGCCAATAGACACCAGCGCGCCTGCACACTTCCGATATTTTCTCCCGTTTTACTGGTATTTGCGAAACTAAATAACCTCAAATTTAAGAAAGGGGCTTAAACAAAATCTGGAAGAATCGTTATGGGAGGTGTTCAGATGTCTTCATCAGCACTAGATGTGGTTAAACCAGTCCATCGTTTGCGAAAAATAAGAGATTCGACTGTGTGAAAGGAACCTGGCTAACGCTCGCCATCATCGCGTTCTTAGCGTCTTATGGCTGCATGAATATCCCCTATACCTTTTTTCGTAACTACCATAACACACAATTAAAACTAGTGAGCTAGAAACTGATATTATCGAGCCTGTAATTCGGGCGATAATTTGTGCAGTAGAGTGACACGGACAAGTCCCGCGCTTGTGCCAGCAGCTATGATATCATGTGCCCTAATGAAGTTGATCCCTAATGTCACCAGTTGTTTTCCCAGACGTCACATTCGCGGCCATTGGGGTGTCTTTGCTGCTGAACGAATACCTTCTGCAGCCTATGTTTTAAAACATCGTAATTGCTTTCTCCGAAGGAGCAAGCAGGAATAGTCACTACCATGGTGCAATGACATCACGTGCAAGCCAAGCATACTTCATCTCACAAATGCCTACAGTGTTCATCTACAGGTGTGTGAGCCTTGTAGATCACGATGATTTTCCTTGCTATCTAAACTCGCGCACAAAATACTTTTTACAAAGTCATGCACTCGTGCACGTGCCATTATGAGCACTGTGGATGTTCGTGAAATGGTGTATACTTGCAGTTGGTATTCCCATACACGAAAGCTAAACACCTTTGTTCAATCCGCTAGAAACAAAGCTAAGGTGTTTATTTTTGCGTTTTTAGTTTGGCGTTCAAGTTTAACAAAAGTCAGTCTACTACCGGACAAGTATGTCCATGATATACCGGATACACCTAGAATATTACACAGAATATTTCCGCCAGCCACGAACCGAAAATACACCAGATACGAAAGCCGAGACTTCAGGACTTTCTTGAACTCTAGGACTTTGGATAAAATTGTACCTATATCGCTCTGTAGGCAAGTCTGTTGAACACGCTGAAACACAAATGGAGTAAAAATCACGGAAGGGTAGACAAAGGAGTCATGATCTATGCTGAATTCAAATAAATTTAAAAACAACAAGGTCAAGCAAGCGAAAACACAAACGAGAGCCCATTGTAGAACACGTGCTGTCCTAAAATAATCAGATCAGAGACATGGTTCAACATTCTGCCTTGTTCTAATTTTTCTTACCCTATTCCATTTTAATGTTGCGAAACGCATATTTGGAAGTTTACTTTAATTGTCACAATGTGTCGTAGTTGTGACCGGAAGGAGCACAGAGATGGGCTCACTTGTGGCGCTGCCTGATACGTTACATATTATAGAGAAAGTAATTCTGCAAGAATCTCTTTATTTTCAAACAAAGATGGAGGACTAAAAACAAAATGTCTTGCAGAGGTCAGCCGATATAAAAAAACGCTCCGCATGGGAACCGCGATAAAAATAACTATTTAAATCACAATTATAAGTTTATATCTAGGTTGTTTAAAATGAGGAAGAATGTTCTTCTCCCTTTTACGAAATATTTTTTGTCTAGAAACTCTAATTAGATTTTCTTTGTGTAAGACCCGCTTTGTTTTGATCTGTATTTGCGCGAGCTTCAATTAAATAAAGTTCCGTCAAGATCTCGCGCTGTAACAACTGCCCAACTTTAGAACATTCTACAGAGAGCTAGGACAAAAGTGCTCTTGAGGCTTGGTTTCTGCTTTTCGTTATCCTCGGGAAGAGCGCAGAGCAGTATATAGAGTGTGCCCCGAAAAATTCAAAGCGTTTGAGGCTTCTATATTTTAAACCGCAGTTAACTATCTTTCCGGCTCGACCCCCTCTTGTTTCATTTTTCATTTTCGCCAGCCCCTGTTCAACTGAACGAATCTATTTCCACATGACCCCGAAGATATTTCTCCATTCTTATTCAGAGCGTCTTGAAACCATTTCCAAAATGCGATTTTGGGCATTCTGCGTGCGTGCCATACCACTTAAATAACATTAGTTAGCTGGAAAGTCCAAAGCTTGTACTTAGTCCAATCACGTTTGTGAAAATGAATTTTATTACAAATAACGTTCGAATCAAGATTATTTTTTATCTAACCTAACCTAACTTTTGAACATACGTTATTTATTTATTTCATAATATCGGAAAAATTTTGTCAGGAGAGCTCATTCTAAAAAGGCGAAATCAGCACAATTTAGACCTTCGACAAGATATTACGCCAAATTAACTCTACAGCATTTTGACAAAGCTGACTTGACACAGAAATTGTAAAACAAACACGAGACGAGGAAAGATGAAGATATTGTTCGTCATCTCTCGTCCCGTGTTTGTTTTATATTTTTTCTTTCTCGAGTCAAGAGATATTAGGCGGTCGTATTATACTCCACCATGTATCGAATATAATAGAGGCTATAACAAATACTACACTTAGTGTATGAGATCACTCTCCTGCGCAGCTAAAAAGAAGTGAATCACGGCGAGCAATAGAAGGATCCTGGAGAATGGAAGGGCTCAGAAAACAATTAAATAAAAAAATGCAATGTGCACAAGGACCCTATGGAAGTGAAATGTCGTGCTCTTTCCGGGAAGACGCACCTGCCGAATGGCAGTCGCACGCCGCTGCTCGTTGAATTCATTTATTAATTCATTTGTTTATTTTTTGTGCTGATGAACAGCTTTCGCATTTATAATGATGCACAATTAACATACAAAAAAGAGTAGAATAACTCTAAAAATTGACAAGAGAAAACTTGAACTCTGCAAAAGGTGGGTTAAAAATATCAATGCAGGAATCATCGAGAGTATTATACAAGGTCTGAAGGCGTGTCATGGGGCAGGTTTGGAAGAATTGATTAACATAAAATAGAAGATAAATTCTCAAAAATCTTCTCGGAACATGAATATTTATCGCTGAAGTTAGGTCAGGGCAATCAACAACTCCGTGAAGGCATTTGAACATAAATATGAGATCTCTGTCGCGTCGTCTGGCACTCAAAGTGGAATCATTGTATCGTTTTAAAAGTTTTCTATATTCAAAGTAAACAGTGCGGCCAAAAAAGTGGTCATAAGAAATTCGAAAAAAAACGCTACTGGACATTTTCAATCGACTCTTGGTGCGTACGCCCAATAGAATTCCACACAACTGAGGAAAACTCTAACTTAGACCTAATTAATGAAAAGTATAACTGCATAATACAGGCCGACATGGAAAACTCGCGTGTAATTCTTGATATGACACCTAAAGTACGGAAAAAGGCGTTGACAATGGTATTTACATGCGTATTTGTGATGACGATGCTAGTGGCGCCAGGCATCCGTGGCGCGAGAATAAAGAGAAGAAGTGTCTGGCATCTCGAGCTGCCTGCACACGCGCGCTGAGAACGATGGTGTTCATTCCTTCCTGCCCCCGTTTTACTCGGGAAAGCTTATAACAGTATTAAATGACAGAGAAGAGTCTATATAAACTCCAAGATCATGAGTGAAATCCACCCTTTGCAATGGGGCATTGCCGAGTTGGTAACTGAAATGAAAAAGCATTAGCTTCTTTGCAAATGACATAAAACAGTCTTAGTTGGATTAAGTGCCAGCCTGTTGAGACTACACCGATTACTCACTGATTTGACATCACCTAGTAGTTTCACACAGTCCTCTACTGATACAATCTGCCTAAATAGCTTAATGTCATCGGCGTATTGCAGGATTTATGAATGTAGAACACATGAGCTAAGGTCGTTTATGAAAACATTAAAAAGAATCGGACCAAGAATGGACTCCTGGGGAACACCAGAGAGGGTGACAAAAGGCCGGGAGAGATGACAAAGGATACGCACAAAGTTGTGTCTATGGGACAAATAATTGTGAAGCAATGTGCATAGTGTAGTACTCATACCGTACGATTTCAGCTTTTGTAAAAGTAGCGAGTGGCCAACCAAATCAAATGCCTTAGACATATCAAAATATACAGTGACAACCTGACCCCGTTGACACACAATAGGCGAAGCGAAATTAGGAAAAAACATTAAGTTTGATTCCACTGATCTTCTGCGCACAAAACCATGTTGTGAGGTGAGGATCTTGTGTTTAAAAAAGCTCGAAATATGTTCCGGAAGCGCTATTTTGTAAACCTTTGCAAATGGACATAATAATGAAATGGGTCTATAGTTTTTTGGATAATCCGTTCTTCCTTTCTTATGTATCGGCACGGTTATCGCGTTTTTCTATATCGAAGGAAAAGTGCAAGTCGTTAAGGAAAGGTTAAAAACATGGGTTAGAACGGGTGTGAAAATGAAAGAGCATCCTTTTACAATAAAACTCTGGATACCGTCAAATGCGACCGATAATTCAGGCTTTAGTTTTTGGATTGCAAGTTTAATGTCAGCATTTTCAAAGAATAAAATTGATAGACAGTCGCTACCACTGTCAGCAACGTCAGGCGCAGAGATACCATTCCGGCTGCGAGAATACACTGAGGCAAATTAGCTCGCAAAAGCGTTCGCTACATCTTCGGGTTCACTAATCGGAATTGCAGACGAGTCAGCGATGTTTCTTGTCGAAGAAGTTGTGGTTGTACGGTTCTTGGCGTACCTCGAGAACTGCAATGGGTCACGATATAAACAGCGCTCTGGTGACTCATGGTGCACTCTCTTATTGCGCTGCAAGAACGACTTTGCCTGCGCACGTAATTTGGAAAATTTGGCGTACCAGAACGTTGAGTCAGAAGCCTTATATTTCCTATAATAATGCAATTTTAATCTTAAAGCTGATCTCAGCTCGAAAGAATACCCATATACCTTGGAATACCAGTGAGGATAACGAGTTGTTTGAGGACGTTTCTTAGGAACAAAGCGCTCAAGTGAAGATATGGTATGTTTAGTAAACGCTGCTACCGCACAGTCTACACCAGTCGTGTTGTATATGTGTGTCCAGTTTACGTTATCTAAATATTGAAATAGGCCAAAGTAATCGCCTCTTGAAAAGGAGAACGAGTCAGGATTTGTTTTTTTTGCTTCACTTTCCCATGAAAGCTAAAGGGAGACAAGAAATGGAACGTGCCAAACATCGGGTGATACCAATGGGTTAAGGACACACACTAGGCTGTCGATGACAAAATTAAATAGAGCAAGATCTAGGACATTTCCTGCATGGTTTTGAAGACTATTCCATTGGTTAAGTCCCTGAAGGTTAACAAAAGACAAAAGATTATTAGCCTTTGGTGAGGCATTACGAGTGGGCAGAGCGGATGTTCCGGACTCGAATTTATATCCGGAATGTTCAAGTCGCTAAGTATGAGATATTGAGTATAGTTTGTCGGTCTACATCTAACGTATCTCCCACTATGTCCGACTGATCAGAAAGCATAGATGCGCTAAAGTTAGGAGGAAAATAAAACGTGTCGATTAAAAGGCTAGTGCTATCACGGAGAGTTATTTCAATGCAAACGAATTCGCAGTCTGACTCAAGATCAAACCTGCAAACCGCATGCAAGTGATTTTTAACTGCAATGAGGACTCCGCCACCGAAGTTTACAGTCAAATTTTCATATTCCCTGTCCCGGTGGAAGACTGCGTATTCGGGGGGAAAGTAATCATTTGTTGCGAAGGAGCTGTTCAACCAAGTTTTGGTTAGTGAAATAATATCGAAATCACGTCAAACGACGTTTTTAATAAATATATTCGCTTTTGTGCGCAACCCGCGTACAGTTCGGTAAAAGAGTGAACAATTCATGCTGTGATCTAATTTGTCGTAATTGTGTCACGATCATCATTACACCGTACAACTCCAAAAAATGGTCTGAAAAGAGAGCCCATTGGCCAGACGTCCGCCACATTAATTTTGTTGAAGTCTTTCTCATCCACAGCTATGTGGAAAGAAAAGTAACTATCATGTTTTGTTTTCAACTTGATGCAAGGAAAAGGTTTCTCTTCCAGAAAGGCAGTAAGAGCTGCTCCTACATCATCGCACGAGGTGTCTGGACTAAGGCGGGAAACAAAAAGTGCCTTAAGCATTGCTGGTCTAGGGACTGACGACAGCTTACTGCTTGCACAGATTCCATATGAACGCTTGACGTGTATCTTCCGTCGGACGAGCGTAAATCCATCACCGTCTTTCGGTGCTACCTCGCCCGTCACCTGGGCTGGTAGTGCGGAGGAAACCACAGTCACGACAGGTTTCGGCGAAGACTTGTGGATGGTAGAACGAGCACTTCCAGGCGTCGCCTTGCCGCCATCGGTCCGAGAGTCTCTGCCAAGGGCCGACGCGAAGATCGCTCGTTCAGGGCTGGGCACTTGAAGCGGTGTTGTAATCGGGGGCGGCAGTACGGCTTGGACGGTGAAACGACGTAGCAGCTCCGTGTTCCGGGCCAAATGCAAGTGCAGGACGCGTTATCAGCCCTGACAGAGGTCACGTCTGTGATTAGTGAATCAAACTTATCGCGCAGTGCCTGAATGAGATTTTTCACACAGCCGCACGTGCTGCAGCTACTTGAGGCGCTCGCCGTTGCTGCGTCGTCACGTTCCGAGGGGCGGCTTCCCCCGATAACACTCACTTCGTCGGAGCCATTGCGTTTTGTGCAAGATTTTCACTTGTATGTACTGGAACCAGTCTTCATTAAGTATTCATATTCGACACTTATGAGCCCTATGCACTTACACTGAAAGCGACAACCACAATCCCCAGAGCAACGCAGGAATTGCATCCGACCGATGAAAGGTTCGGAGCACACACCGCATCCGTCCTTCGAGAACGGCATATCACTTCGAGCTTCGATAGCAAGGGAGCGCGTGAGCATGCGACTGCCCTCATTCAATGCGCAGCGCTGAATTGTTAAGTAGTACTGAGAGTCAATATGGCACCTGAGCTTCCGAGCTTAGTGGGTCACGCAGAAATATGGGACGTAGCATCTAATACCAGCGCCGGTACCATGTCGAGCACATCCGCCTATGAACTACCCCGATGTTTCGTTTTCTGCAAAAACAGCAAGAAAAAGTTAGCTTTCATTAAAAGAAAAACGTGCTGCCCATGCGCGAGAAGATGTTAGCCCCTGCATTCGGGCTTAAAACAAATAAGCGTGCAACTGTTCTTAGGCTTACATACCAGTACTAGGCTACCGTAGGGACAATATCTGCGTCGTAGGTCGCCTTGTTTCTCTCGATACCAGCGAACTGTATAGCCGACTGCGCACATATTAATTTTAAGGGAAAGTGAGAACCTAGTGTTTTATATATCGTTCGGCCAAGCTATGTATCCTTGAAGAGGAAGGCATGAATAGTCGCCGTAAAGAAGAAGTCAGATTACTCGCCATGGCGCCAAATAAGCACTGCCGGACCCGCAGCATACATTTTGTTACCGGTAAGTCGATTTTCTAAGTTTTTGACGAGTTTTTCATGCATCGCTAAGCTTCGCTTTGAAGCCATCTTTCGTCCTCGAACCGAAACTTCCGAAGCATTTGACACTGTACGATAAGTGAACTGTTGTAGTAGACAAATCGTAAATTGAACTTTGCAGGCATCTTGACGCTAAAGACCGTAAAAGTTACTTCGCTTTTTTCTTTTATGTAGTTTTGCGTTGACAGAGCCCGCCGGTCTGCCATTCAAATGGGTGCCAAGTTGCAAGAAATGGAACAGTGCTCACTACCGGTGAAATAATATTTTTTAAACAATCAGTTACAGAAAGAATAGTACATTCTCCGTAATTTGTATCGAGTCAAGAAATGCTTAGTGGTTCGAACCTAATAACCGACGTCGCAGAAGTAGGCTTAACAGGAATATTAACATGCAGACACATTCTAATTTTTTCTTCGCACCATCCTTTCTGCCTCCTTCCTTTTAAAAGTACGTAACGAGCTGGAATGGAACTGTGCTCCCAGTCATATAGCCTAATTCTGCACAGGATGTACTGTCACGACAATATTATGGGTTACCATTTTAAAATTTATAATTTTGGGGATCCCAAAGTTATTGAAGAACTGAGTTTATTGGCGGGGAAATTACGTACCGTATTTACTAGGCACCTAGTGCAAATCGAGATAAAATATTCGGCCGAAGAATCATTACAAATTAATGCATATAAACGATAAACTGACCGTGACTTGTAAGTCTAATCAAAATTCTAATAAAGACAACGCAACCTCAGACTTTTAGGGATCAGCTTTGTGCCTTGTTCGGTTTGTTGGAGGAGGGCCCAGACAACGTATAGGCTGGATATATCCGGGGTTTTTCGCGATGGGGCGAGGCCCCAATACATACTCACTTAGGACAGTACGCGACTACCTGCTGATGTTTTGTTTCTGTCTGTATGTAACAAGATTGTAAATGCATACGTTTTTGTTTCTGCACTCTTTGCCAAGTATCTCACTTGCGTCGAAAGACAAGCCGTTCCGGGTCTACCCTGATTTCGCTGCGTGTTTACCAAGGGCACTGGACCGGACGTCGTTCCTTTTAACATCAACATGGCAGGAAACGTTTTTTTCGTCTCGCAGAAACGTTTTTTCGTCTCTCCCTTTCTGTCCTTTGGGAGAGGAAGCCAGTGACGAATAACGAATGCCTCCTTGTAAGAGACCGGGACCCCATCTTTCGAAGGACGCCTCATATGGTCATATGATGGTTTTACACGTAAAGGGGAATGCAAACTACTAGCGGCGCGGTCCGTGAATGGCTACCGCTCCGTCAAGAAAGCTGGACTCTCTTTCCAATTTTTTTGTTTTGTTTTTTGTTTGTTCGTTTGAATACAACGGAGAGCCGTGGGGAGCCGTTGTGAGTCGGATAGGGGGATGCGATGTGACTGGCCCACCAAACGAAATACCTCTGTTGATGAACTCGCTTGGCAGTCGGGCGACACTTAACTCCCTTAGTCACGAGCCACGCAAGCCTTGCCAAAGCCTTTAACTTCTCTCTATCCCCGCTCCTAGACGTGATTCGTAGCATGTAGTGGTTTCGTCACAGAAAACGTTACGTTCCGGGACGGCGTGGCCGTAAAGTGTAATGGAGAGGACTGAAGTCTCCCAGAATTTGCCGTGAACTTTCCCCGTCTCGCCACGGCCACAGCGCCAGTTTGCACACACCTTAAGGCAGACAGGGATGGCTAAAAGGAGCAGGGACCGTGTGCAGAGGCGGGCGCTGCAGCTTCATCTACTTTATTAAAATATCATTTGGTGTAAGCATTGCTCTGCAGTTTGGCATGCATCTTCCGGACGTGTTCTTGGAAACTATTCTGTTGAGGACAGAAACTTGACATTATTGAATAGCGCAATGACCATTAAACATTTGTGAGATGTAGGATTGTAGGAGTCGCGATTCAAACTGAGAAAAATAAAGGAATTGCGGAGCAAACAAAATCTGTTGCGCCTAGACTGTTTCGATAGTTTTCTTCCAAACTTAAGCTTAACACCTCACTTTCACCTAATACTTCTTTAACAGTAAGTAATACAGATACAAGTTTTGAACTCTGCAGATAGCACTGTAATGACTGTGAGGGATCAGTTTGTGAGGCAGGTACAATGATTTTAAATGTGGTGTCTCACTGAGGCACCTGCATCAAAGCAGCATCGTATTAACGTCACGAATGTAAAATGATAGACAATACCTCACGTGTTTGTAAAACTGTCCGAGAGTGCTACATATAAATAGTGATCATTATTTTCTAAATATGTGACTGAAAGGTTTGATTCGTGAAAATATCGTGAAATATTAAAATGCGACCTGCAATTCGTTTTCAGCATTTAGACGGCAAACTCAACACTAGAACGGCGGTTTATTTAAGTAACAATTAGTGAGCATTTAAGGTCATCTAAAATATCCTTTCTTGTCTTCCAACATATGTGTTTCTTTCGAAGTGCCGAAGAACACCGATATTATGCACGCCATCTTTCCTTAGATGCGTTATGCACAGCTTTTTGTTGTCATGGATATCAGGAAACATATTTCGTAAAACCTATTTTCTCTACAGGGCATTGCTTGCGAAGACCTGATATAGAAAAAGTACACATTTTTATAGAATGCGGAGTACCATTTCTTTGACATTTAGGAAAATATCACAGAGACAAAAACATTCTCGAAATGTTTACTATAGTAAAAAAGACTTCTTCAATAGAAACTTCAGAAAAGCAGCAAACATAGGGGAACACATGGGGTAGGTATTGCTATGAATTTAATTCAATGCACAAATACAAGCGCTAGATTATTTAAATTCTTTAATCAGGCAAAGTTTTTTTTTAATTTTAATTTAAAATCTGGTAAACTCAAAAGGTACATTTTAGTTTAAGATATTAAGTCGACCCAATTGTGGGAACGTACCTGATTAATCGCATAAAAACAACCCTCGATTTCCTTTCATCAACAGGCGCGTCATTCTTACGTATATTTAAATATTCAACTACTGAAATATTTTATTTATCTAAAGAGCTAGTAGAGCTGCAGTCGATATTCTGATGAGGTGCCTCAATGAGCCCTTTCCAAAATCACAGCCATCTGATGGCGCAATTAGCAGTTCACCTTTTACTGTACTCATGGCGGCAATTGACCAGCAATCCCTAGTAATTTTGCCGGACACCATAATTTTCGCTTGTCAACAGCAGTCTAGAATGTGTGTTCTTAAATACAATTACTTGTGAATTTCTCTGTTTTGATGGTGATAAGTATACAACCGGTAAAGACAAAACGCCGACATAGATTTCCGCCGTGTTTGACTTTTCAACTTCAAGTTGATTTAGAGCCGATAATGCGTCACCAAGAGATTGACGGAACCCGTGTCAGAAATGAACACTTAAGCAGCTGTTGCATTCAATTCATGCATCGCATCGTACTAACATCTAGATTATAAAGGCCCCGGATTATCCCTTTCGGAGAATCTTTGACTTCTTCGATCATCACAAACCGCATGGCCACCATTATAATCCGTTTCACGATAGCATGGAGAGCTGTGGAATCTGCGGCCCACGCGACCCTACAAGGGTGCCGGAGCAAGGCACGAACAACATTCCATGGTCGAGGCCACCGGTGCCTCGTTACAGCCACAGCAACAGAGCACTCCGCGACAAAATGCAGTTCTAGTCTTATTTTTCTTTTAAGTTCAATTTAACTTGCGAGATTCCATCTATACCGAGAAACTATGAAGAATAAAGAATAAATATTCACAAATTGATGAGTTTCAATTATACTTAAACCAAAAAAGCGAGGCCACATTTGTATCCGCTTGATTTGTTTCGCCTTGCAGTGCAGTGGCCGTCTCCGATCGCCGCCAATCACAGCCGTGTAATCGGCCGTTTCCGCCACAAACATCGGACTGTGCCCTGGCATTAGCACCCGTCACATATTCCTGAATAAATTAGGCGTATGGTTGTCTCATGAACGTTTCCCAAAGTGCTCGGTATTCTAGCGGACCGAAATGTTGCTGCGGTGGACGTTCCTCCGAACTTGGATGGTTTCGGAGCAGACGACTCTTGGCTAGCAAACGACAGCCGGATACTCCAGGTATCGTGCCTCGCATTTGGCGTGGTGACACAAATGCTCCCGTGACGTCGGGTCACGTGCCTCGCTCCGACGCTCCTATTGGGTCGCGGGGCCCTAGCCTCCACAGTTCGCCAAGTTATCGGGAAACAGAGTTTAGTACGAAAGATATGCCATTCCTCGGATGATTTTAGTGACCAAAGTGGCCAAACTGAATTTAGGAAAGGGTCTTAGAACTAATAAAGAAAACTTTTTGTAGCGTTGCGGCTAAACCACGTGCCAGGAACCAATGTGGATGACGGTGATTCTCGTGCAGAAGGCACGTTGCCCATATTTTTAAATTTGTTTAATCTGGTCACGGACGTCACCTAATAACTTGAAACAGTAACATCTGGTGCTGCGGTTTGTATACGTGGTTTTATTTTATTTCCCTTGATCATCAGTATGTTGTACCTCCATGGCTGCACGTAGGTTTTTCTTGTGTCATCATATTTCCAAACATATTGATCATAGCAAAACAATCTGCTCACAGCGCATAATAATAAAAAAGCAACTAAAACTAGAAGCCACGATCCCTGTTCCCGCTTGAAGTAAGCTCGTAGTAAGTAGACATTTCTTGTTTTAATTTGAAACTCTGCATCATGGTGGATATAGACTCAAAAATGCAGTGATGTAAAAGGCGCAGCGAAAATGGTTTATATTGTCACTAATCTCTCAAGTTCCCTGCGCCAATCAAAGATAAAAGTGAATGTAGATAAAAAAGGGTGCTGGTTCAGTTCATGGATCTTGCTAATGCGCGGTCCCATTGGTCTTGTTCACAACAATGGGCTTTTGTATGGCTTTGATGTCCTCTACACGTCTCATACAGAAGACCGCTTGGTTCACAGGGAAAGAAAAAACAAAAAAAATATGTGATAGAAAATAAGATTGGATGCGGCGGATAGAAAAATGTGCAGAATGAAAAGGTCAAACAACTAATATTCGGGTAACGGGTGTCACTCACACTACGTCCGTTACTAACCGTCAAACCTCATGGTGAAAGAAATATCACCAAGGCCATCGAATGTCAATTTATGTGTCAAGGCTCAAGAACAAAGGAAGCAAGTCTGTGGAAGTTAACAAGATGTATACTGACACACGCAGATCAAAGAATGCAACGAAAATAAGTTTTCGGTTCATGTGCCTGGGTGTGTGTATAAGAACGCGACAAAACTTAAGTTTAAGAATAATACGTGTATTGAATTGTGATATTTAAAACCGATGAATGGTTTCCGCGTATTTCAACGCGTATAATACAGTTCTGTGCTTCCAAAGCGTGAAACGTCTCATGGCGTCTCAAATGCTCATAAAAATAAATTATATATTATCCACTTGCTTGCCTCCCTTTGCTTTCTCTAAAAAAGACGTATTTTTTATTTATTCGCTCCTCTGTTAATCACTCCAGAATAATAGCAAAACCAAAAAAATGTAGACCCGGATTTTCAGAGTACGTCCACAGATGCTGTATGCGCCGAGGGGCTAAGGCAGAGGATGAAACAGCAGCTCTCTGGAATTTCAGAACGCCAAGCTCTGGTGGGAATGTTGGGTGGGTAGGCCTAAAGCCTTTGTCTCCACTGCACTCGTCGAACACGTTAGAACGCGGAACGCCGACATCCGGTATGTGGCTTTCGTATTTAAATGCGTTCGAGGAGTGCAGTGGAGACAATTCCAATTAGATTTCGGTCCACCAACTAAAGATTCGACTCAGAGCTCGACCTTCTGACCATAGCCTACCCTATACTCACAAAGCCTGGCAGTTCGACGAAGGAGCCATAGTGTGCCCGGTTGTAGATTTGCAGCGCGAGGATCTGGTAGCACAGAGCATTTCTCGGGGAACCTGGTCGTCAGCGCACAGCATTTGCAGCGTCGAAGACCCGAAACATAGTTTTCAAACCCGACTTACCCTTTTTCACCTCATAAACCGGAGTGAAAAAAGCCCGGCTCCACGTGGAGGATTACTGATTTCCCACTTTATATTGATAATTAAGATAGATGTAGGTAAAGTTTAGCTTATATATGTGTTATCTTATCAAGACGCACACATTGCACGCGACAAAAGCATCGCTTTTCCCTCAGACAACAAAATCCCGTAAGAACTACATCGCGGTGCGCAGGAAGAATGCTAAAAACTTGCTTTTTTCTTACGGTGCAAACTGGTATAGAAAAGAAGCGGTAGAGCGAGGAACGTGACGAGCATGAGCGGATATTCCATCGTTCGGGATAACTGCGTTTAGGCGTCTCGCCGCAGCGGGGCGCGCGACACCTGGTACTCATCTCATCCGTTGTCTGCCGCTCTACCTTTTCGATTTCGGCGGCTTGCGTCTCGTGTCGATCTGCCATGCTTTGTTAGTATAGAGAAGGGTATGTTCCGACATAACCGCGCAATCTCGTCTCCTCCTCTCCCTCACGTTTATGGTGCATAGCCCACAAACTTGTGATTCGTCGGATCATACCTATAGTCGGTGACAAGTCAGGAACACAGGGCAAGGGTAAGGAAGGCTGCAAAGGAGGAAGCAGGTGGAATGCTGGTAAGAGGGGGATGTTTCCACATCCCCTCTCCAGCATTCCATGTGCTTCCTCCCCTCCAGCCTTCCTATCCCGCATCCTGTGTTCTTGACCTGTCACCGAGTATTAGTGCATATAAACTACATGCGTCGGAGTGTATTACAAAAAACAAAACTTGAATAATTTTTATGATTGCAGAACAGAAAACTTTAGGGGAATGTAGAAAACATAGATATGCAATGAAATATGATGAATATTTCGATGTATTGAGCTCTTACATCATCATTTTCTTTTTTTCGTAGCAGGCATAAAAGGTTCTGCTGGAGAATGAGGCTTTCTCAAAAATTATACTTCTCAGTAATTCAGACATCAGGCCTGAACTGCCCATTGCATTGTTTTAAAAGCTCTATAGGTGTATTTACTTTACATGACTGTGTAAAACAATTGCATTGTTTTACACAGTCCTGTAAAGTAAATACACCTATAGAACTTTTAATGATACAAATAAAAACGTAAATTGTGTCTTTAAGCGGCTTTGTAAAAGGTAGGCATCAATATTTTCCCACCTGATATTAATTCAGCCAAATCAAATCGCTTGAATACGAAGAACCTTTTTTTTTCCGGAGCAACGTGCCCCATATTGACAAAATATACACGCCCGTTCACCCAACAAGAAGTATAGGCCCTGTCTGTTAACAACAGCCGCAAGTGTGATTAATAAAACGGTCTTGATTAGGACCAAGTGAAACGGGGCCCCTTTCTCGGCTGTCCCTCTCGCCCTTGCAGACACGCCTCTACTCGCGAAGGCTTCTGAATAATTAAGAGGGACAGAATAAGCTGTCTGAAACGGATGTTCTCAAGTCCTAATGACTAAGCCTTTGAATAGGGTAGATGTTGTCTTGGCGTACACGGGAACGCTACCGCCGAATAAGAGAGGTTTATTCTGGTCCGGCCATCAGTGACCGGCTGGCTCTCGTGTGGCTCGAGAGTGTGTGCACTCTCGGATCCCGTAGCCCGTGTGTCTCCATCGTCGTCTTTGTGAACTGCGGGATCCAAACTGAAAATATACACAGCGGCTTTTATTGTATTTATTCGGCTGTATAGTTATACTCGGGGAAAGGTTTTGGCAGCGCAGTCAAAGGCACAGGCACGCGTGCCCTCTCCCATTTGGTTCGCAGATTGAAGATGTGCGCGCGTTTTCCCCCTCTCCTCAAAAAGGGCGCGAAACTTTGACCCCGAGAATAGCTTTGTGTTTAAATAACTTCTGTGGTACTTCCAGTAAAAACCGTAGCAACTTCCTCTTTAACTGGAAAGAGATCAGTGAGGATGTCACTCAACAAAGGGGTGCTCGTCCCAACGTGGAGCGAAATATGGCGTTGAAGGCTAAAAAATGATTACTCTAGATTTCACTCATGAGGGTTATTTTATATAGACCATCGTTCGTTGACAAAAAAAAATTACGTTATGCAGGTTAGATTCGTCTGCATAGCAATCATCATATGTTTGGTGCTCCACCTGGTATAGCATTTCAAGGAGGACTAAACTATCTTAGGAGTTTGAAGTAACGCCAAGTCGCAGTTGTGTTTTCTTTTTTCTTTCTCATTCCAGGCTTCTGCCGTAAGTAAATGGATAGAAAAAAAACGAGAATGTGTAGCTCTTTTCAATTACTGGCATTTCTGCCCCGGAAAATCAGTAAACATGCATGTCGACTTTGCAAAATGCTATTTTATTGTCCTGTGAACGAGTTTGTTATAACTAACCCCTGTTTTACTGTCAAACCAGCTTCAGGTTTTTTTCCCATTGTTTCTTTAAATCACGTTGAATATGAAGTAAGAGTGAGTCCAATCAATGTGACTTTGCAATGCTTATGTCTCAAAGGCATTCGAAGTGACGTTTATAACAAAGAACCCTTAGGCGCGTGGATTAGCAGCTCGCAGTCCCGACTCTATGATTAAAACACTCATCAAGCGCAGGTTCGCCGACCTTTCATAATTATTCGGCATTATTGCCAAAATGAAATGTCATTGTGCAAAAGAATGAAACTCCGGTAATATATGTTTTTAGACACGCATATGAATATTATTAAAAATATCGGATATCATAGTTACCCTGAGCTTAAGAAAGGCATGCCCTGGTGAATCCCGTTCAGTTGGTTTTTACTTAGGTATCAACGAGATTGCGTCATTGGCCGATAAGAATACTGGAGAATAACTGACGGACTATAAACCATGACCCTGTCAATACACCGGTAAATTACTTAAGTTCGTCATTTATGTATACATTTTTTTACAGGAATGTTTACATTGTCGAAGAGTGTATTTTGAACAGTTCGAGTGACAACGGCTCATAGTCACTACAGAGTAAGGGTGTAAAAGTTTAATTTGTGATAAAGCTGTACCTTCGCCAGAATAAATACGATATAAAACAAGTAAGTCCTATACACATTGATGCTGAAGAAACTCAGGTCAAAGATTTTCACTGTAATTGTTATTGTTTTGGGATTCGTTCCTCGGCGTTTTTATTGGTTATTGCCGCAGTTGTATGGGTTGCGCCGGAATAGAGCTGTAACATGCGAAAAACGTTTGTCAGGCACAATTTTTTTTTCCGCCCTGCCGGACATAGCCTGCAAAATCAAAAAGAAAGAAAGAGAGAAAAAAGAAAGAAAGAAAGAATAGAATGTTGCTAGAGAGTCACCGCATATTTTGTTTTTGAAGCTGGTTTCTTCACAGGTATCATGCTCCTATGCTCTACAATCCATTTGCCTGGCGCATTCGCTTCAACAATGTCATAGGTTCAATAACATACTTTTTTATACTGTATTCTTTAGAGTGATATTGCTTGGACGGGAACAATCGACTGAGGTAAGCCTGGTTGGGTGGAATTATTGAAAATTATGCAGTGATCATCCGAGTCATATTTTGCATATTTCCGTAAAATATATAAAACATGAAGGTCATCTCCTTGCAACAAACACTCAGCTATACATACAGGTTGTTTCACAAGACGCGGGCCAAATCGTTCGTTTTAAAACTACGCATCGCACAGAAAAAGGGTTCATGTAATATTGGTCCTCGCCAAAGGGCCAATTCAAAGAAAAAAAGTTTGATATACGTAAGTTCATAATTTAGTTTAGTACTGAACTCTATATTTAATAAATTTTGATGCTTTATAAATTACAGTTATGGTGGACATCATTGAAAACTATTAAAAATACCAATAATATATAGATATGAGGCATGCGCAGCATTGTAAGGCGCTCCGTAAAATACTCGATTTTGATATGTTTTGAAAAGGCGTCTTAGGAGGCAACAGAAGGCAACACAAATATAAAACTAAACCAGGCACTTTAATATCTCAATTGGTATACAATAGCTTTTTACACCCAACAAGAAAGAAGCACCGCTGTACAGCCTCTGTTGGTTGTAGAAATTGCCTCTTTGGTGCCGACGGCGTGAAGCAAATCCCCTAAACGAAGACAAGCTATGTCAAATTGAATGGAGATTTGTTGTCATTTTTCTCTTAATTATGCCGTATGTCACTCAATATGTTGCCATTACAAGTTAGTTCAAGCCACCGATAATGATTAAGGAGGTTTAAAATAAAAAAAAACTAAGTGAAGTTGTTTTGTTTTCTTTTAAATACATATTTACGTGCATTTTTGCCTCATTTAGATAAAGAAGCTGCGTCTCTGCATTAATAACAAAACTACAAAATCGGCTAAAAATTGTTTTGTTATATATTCGTCAAGATAATTTAAGTGTAATCATTTTGATATACTTTGTTTTCGTTTTACGCGAAGAAGCTCGTTGGTAAATATTTGCGAATGTGTATGTCTCCAAAACGTGTTTATTTGACGTGTTGCGTGAACGTTTCGCATAGCAATACTTTATTGTAAATTTTAATATTATTTTTGCATGTCGTACATTATTTATAAAATAAGTAGAAACAATTATTACTACGTGCACGCTTCGGTGTGAAATTGACGGCTGTGCAAACTGTCATAGCGAAAACTCGGTAATCTCCACACTGCGATCTCCAAACTTTTACATCTCCGGAAGCAAATTTAGCTACAGCATTCGCCTATAGTTGAGTGTTCCTCCCAAAAACATGCTTTTACATATACTGTTAGCATAGATATGAAAATAAGGCCCGGACTATAATTGCATGATTTGGCGTAGAAACACCGTGTATTGAAATTTTGTAAAAGATATCACCGAATGCATATATATGTGTCGTTCCATTCAATTTCTTAGCGAATGCTATATGTGGAATGAATGCAAAAAGTGAAAGATGGTAATTTTCAAAACAGGCGTAAATGCTTTTTTTTTGTTTTTTTTTTTTTTTTGCTTAACACAGCACAAAAACAAAAACCAAAGGTGCGGGCTTTCATCTTCATATCTATAAAAGACAGAACCTTCATATTTCTGAGACCATATCAAATATCCCAAAATTTATAGTGTGGCCCCAGTGACACGCGGGGTCGCATCTTGTTCTGAAGCCGCTATCAGAAGCGAAGATCCTTGTAAGCTGTAGGTTTATTCCATCGTATTGTGGAATTTAATGTAAAACGCATTGTTATACCGCAATTTTATAATGATTTCCATTGACGCCAATTGCCATAGAATATCACACTATAGGAAGAAATGAAAATCTTTGTCCAGTTAATGCATCACCGTCCCTAAGGCGAAGATGATTTCCTGCATATAAACGTCCACCAAAAGAGATAGGTCGTTGTAAGAAGAAGGAATTGTACGCATTGCCTATAGCAAGCTGGTAGAACATGCTGCCACGAAATTGGCGACTTGAAGGAGGCGATCTTCCTGCTCGTCGATCCTGGCAATGGCGGCAGTGTACCTACACCCGTTTTCGTTTCCGCTCGATTCATGTAGATCCGCCTGTACAGCGTGCGCGTTCTTGCAGGAATTGCCCTGGTAAATAGAGATTGCGGTTCTGAAGTTTCGCGCCTCGACATTGCGTAAACCATTACGTTAGATACAAGAATAAATTGAAAATATTCAGCGTAAAACGTAACATTTGAAGATTTTTTAATGTTGCATAATCGCATTCCTATTTATTGTTATCAGGTGCTTATGCACAAACAAACATGGTGTGTACATATGCATGTCGTATACAAACGTCATATTATGAAAGATCGTTTAACTGCCTATTCCACATGCGCGAGATTCCCGTTTTTCAATTAAATTACATTTCTATTCTATTACACAGTCAGTTCATATACAAAGACTACTTTCAGAATTTTTTTTTTTTGCGAATGTAAATATGAGTCAACGTTTCTTTTTAGCCATTTTATTTCGTGGTGTTTCTATCAAAAAGGAGGAGTAATTTCATGTTGAGAAGTGTCAATAGCACATTGAATGGCACCTCTGCACCAGCGCTTCTGCTCCCTACCCTTCTTCCCAATAGCCGAGTCGCAATGCTATTAACTCTCCTTCCCCGCAGGGTGGAAGGAAGTTTTGCGCACGTGCGTTGCCCACTTAGGCCACCGGGAGGCAAAATCGCGGGCGCTCCAATGCGCTCCGATAAAAAACCGAAATCTAAAAACGTGTCCGAATTTAGTGTTTTTTTATTGTTGTCACTCTCATGCGTACACAGAAGGTTTTGCGCCACTGCTGGTCTGGCCAACACCCGAGCACCCCTGGTATAGAAGGGGGTGTTGACCTCCTTCAGTATGGTGGGGAGTCGTATATTTGTGTGTATGACGCGCAGTCCCACTTCCCCGAAGTTGAAAGACTGCATGATACGAAGGTACGTACTGTAATTGAAAAGCTGAATGCATTCTTTGCGAGGGATGGAATTCCAATGGAGGTTTGTTCGGACAACGGCCCTCAGATCGGGTCGTACAAGTTCTGCGAATGTGCACTCCAGTACGATTTTCAGCATAATACTTCGAGCCCACTTTTCTTTCGTTCCAACGAGATGACCGAAAAGGGTGTTCAAAGTGTGAAGCGCATCTTGAGGGAAACGAGGAAAGCGGGAGAGGAGATTAGGATGGGACTGTTAAGCTTTCTGTCGACTCTGTTGGAAGATGGCCGATCATAAGAGGAACTGTTGCAGGGACGAAGACTGCGAACAATAGTGATGGAGTTCAAGGGCTTGACCGGCTCGCAGGTGAAGAAGCACCATCAGCTGGAGGACAAAGGTTGCCTGCTCGTAATTCTCAGGAACGGACAGGTCGTTATGCTGAGAAACAAGTCCTGGTCAAAGAATGCCGTGGTGCAGAAACTCGCAGCTCCTGGATCCTACAATGTCGTCACGGAAGATGGCTATCATCTGCGGCGGAATCGCCCGCCACTAATGGCCACGAGAGAAAGCTTCCACGTAGGATCGTCGGAAAGCGCTGGCTCCTTCTGTGAAGACCAAGTAAATCAGCCGCCGCCACTGAAGCCACTACAATGTCGTCCTCATGAATCCCCCAGTGCAGTGTCACAGCCACCGACAGCGGTTCCTAGGCGTTCCTCTCGGCAGACTCGACCGCCCAGTCGGCTCGGATACGACCAGAACTTTAGGCAGGTGGTCTAGTCTGTGCAAGAGAACGAACAACGTATTTTTAAAATGCCCTAATTTGTATATATTTCTAGCACTTTTGTAAACAAAAAAGGTCGTATCGTCATAAGGATTATCAGTATCTGCACGCCGTGTGTGACTCGACGAGCACGGCGACGCCCCCCCCCCCCCCCTTTTTTTAGTGTATATAAACGATAACGCAAGAAACATTCCAGTTCTCGAGCCATCGTGTGTCACCACACGCTCCATACAAATGTTTGTTCAAAATAACTTCAGGAGGCTTACTAAGAAGGATATTATTTCGCCTCCCGGTCAACCACTGGCGAAGCCAGTCTGGGCAGTGTTGTGTCATTCTCACGAGACTTCTGCTTTTCAGCTGTCGACTGAACGGACTAATACAACTGCTTTCTGCGTGTTAGCGGGTGCAAAAACCAAACGACGGTGGCTGGTGCGGCTCCACCAGACGCATGCACTAGGGGTCACAGTTGAATTCCAGCGGTGTTGCTCTGTATGAGGTTGGGGTTGCTCTTAAGTCCTGCGGCACATCTCACGTGATTAAAGCCTGTGAGCCCTTGAGCCTTTTGAGTGCATTTTTTTACGTGCATGGCCTATGAAAAAATAGCGGACTAGTTAAAACAAGCTTCTCGCATAGGGGCTCATATTTGCAGCACCCCGTAGCAGATCCAGAACACAGATGGTTCCTCATGTAAAGAATAACGGGTTAAATTGTACTAGTTGCTTTAAAGTATCAGTTACTTCAGCTGCAATCTCAACATACCGTAAATAACATTGGTCACAAGAAGCAAATGACTATGTTTACGTTTCAATAAACGTAAAAGAAAACTTATGAAATCCAGTATCCACAATGCGTGATATAAGGTTTTATATTTCTGACACTGCCAGTTCACGTTTTGTTATTCCCTATTTGGATGTAAGATGTATGCTATACTTTAATTAATACGCAGCACTAGCCTTAATTTCAGTGTAATTGTTTTATTAAAATCTCACATAGGGGCATGTTTACGCAATGGGCTACACATGGGATTTTTTTTTAGAAAATAAATTCTATTTTATAAACATCACTACTCAAAACTCTCTTGCAACAGAAAGATTTGTCCCATTTTCCGGAAGTTTGTTTTCAAACTCTTCTTGATGTGTGTCATAAGACGGCACTTGAGGTTTATTTTTTTAGCGGGCAATCTCTTGATGTGATGTTTTTAGATAAATGTCCTATACAGTGTCTAATAAGAATCAGGCACTGCAGTTAAGCAGTAAGAATGAAATAATTGAGAGAACTGTGCGCATTATTTTTGCCCAACTTCCCTCTATAAGCATCTATAACAAATATTCGACACAGAAATACAAATGAAAACCTATAAAACCATTTATAAGCAAAACAGATTGAGCAAGACATAAACTTTAAAACGCGGCGCTAAAGTTTAAACTCTTTTAAATAGCTCTTGTACTTGTTCGTTTTCTCTTGACAACAAGTTTCTTTCGAAATCTTTGCAAATTTTTGGAACTGAGGTACATAGAGTTTGACGAATAGTAAAGAAACCTGAGAGCTGAAAATCATAAAATGTTCGCAGTACAGGGTACCGCAGAACTTACTAAAACCACCCTTCCTTCTCTGCAAAAATAAAAAAAGAAAACGTTGTAGCATTATTGTAAATTTCCCTAAGATATTCAGTAAACGTTGAACTCCCCTCTTAACTTATTGTTCCAGATGCGTAATGTGATTACTGTTAACATGAACATCCTCAGGTTCTAACGCTGAAGATTTATTCGTTTATGTTGTCTGTGAATGCCTGCACGTATTGGCGGACTGCTTGACCTCAGCATGCGTAGCTGCTGCTCTATTTTCCACCATAAATAGTTCCTCTGCAAGGTCTTCATTTCCGGTTCTCCTAAATATTGGTGGGTTTATAATGCGGGAATAATGAATTATTCGTCTTGCAAACGCTAGTCAATAAATTGTTGCAAAAATGAGAGAACCAGTAAATGCAACTTTAACACTATTGCGACATGACAAAAAGTGCGTAATTTGTCTCAAGTATTCAAACTATAGGTGGTAGTTTCGTTTTCTACAAGCAAGTTTTCAATTAAAATGTAGCGAGGGGAGGATTGTGCTGCTTTTGATTGCTCGCACTAAAACATTGAATTTATATTACGTCGCCCTGGGGATAGACGCCCCTTTGGGTAGATCGTGTATTTTGTTCAATTATTAAGAGCGTGAGGAGTAGTAAAAACATACAAAGCTCCTCGATAAAAGCAACCAGTCCTCATAAACGGGGACCAACAGTAATGAAGACTTCACCTTTACTTCTTGGTTGCTGGAGAAGGGGTCGGTTGAAAGTGCATATTATGTTTGAATGAGCAAATCGAAAATATTTGTGGTTTTGAGATTTCAATGTGCAAACACAATTTCATATTCTCTGGGAGAAAATGTTCGAAAGAGAACACATCAACAAATTTAGGCGACATGCTGAATAAGGAAAAATAGCGTTCTCACGTTGGCGGACAAATAAAAGCCGCCCCACTAGAATAGATTTATCTCCGACACGTGTGAAATGCGTTGTATATTTTGCTCGGTTCCAGAGATGTATTGGGTATGACTCTCCATAGCACGTATAGTTCGTTCGATATTAGAATTTTATTTCTAGCTTTTTGTAAAGGGAAGAGCAGGATAGACAAGCTTCTAAATAATGTAATACAAATTGAACCCAGCGAGAGCATAAGCATTTTAAAACTGCGTGAAGGTGAAACAATTGCCAGAAAGGTCTTCAAAATTTCCAATTCGTGCCTGGGGAAAACATTCTCTCCTGAATAACATTGAACTCTGATGTTTTCATTTTAACTTTTTTTTGTTTATCCTAGGTGCATCCACTATTGGAGTGTTCAGTTTTATCTTTAGTCATTCCTTTATTTTTAATATAATATTTTTTTATTAAAAAGACGTGTACAACTCTCCGTAATGCCGAATTAGAGCGCAGCTCTTGAGGAGGAGGAGGGGAGAGGGGAGGTTACGGAGGGGTGAGTACGCCCCTCCTCCCCCCCTCCTCCGCTCCCCTTATCCTCTCTTGCTCCCCTACCATTTAGCGGTAAATTTTCGCTAGATTTCCCGCTACATTCAGCGGAAAAAATTACCCGCTAAGTTAGCGGGAAACATTTTCCGCTAATCTTCACCGGAAATTTATTTTTGCTAAATATAGCGGTAAAATTTGTCACTAAATTTGACGGGGAAATTCTCCCGGTAAACGTAGCCGGGAATTTTTTTCGCTAAATTTAGCGGAGAAATTTTCCGCTAAATTTAGCGGGGTAATATTTTCCGCTTAATTTAGCAGGGAATTTTCCCCGCAATATATAGCGGGAATTTTTTCCGCTAAATAAGCGGGGAATTTTCCGCTAAATATAGCGGAAAAAATTCCTCGCTAAATTTAGCGGAAAAGTTTCCCCGTTATATTGAGCGGAAAAATTGTTCCGCTAAATTTAGCGGGAAAAGTTTTCCGCTAAAATTTAGCGGATAAATTTTAGCTAAAATTAGCGGGGAAATATTTTCACTAAATTTAGCGGCAAAATTTTCCGCTAAATTTAGCGGAACAATTTTTCCACAGGGCATTTTTTCTGCTATATTTAGCGAGGATTTTTTTTGTGCTAATTTTAGCGGTGAAATTTTCCGCTACATGTAGCGGTAAAAATTACCTCCTCCGCCTCCTCCTTTTCCCTCGTGGTCCTCGTGACGTCACTCGTGACACTCGTGACGTCGCGCTTGACGTCGGTGCAACGCGCGGTTACGCCGACGGCACTCAAGCCGGAAATGGGCGACTAAAAGCTGCGCTCTAAAAGCAAATATTTTGCTTTCATATACACGAATGCGATGAGGGGTACTAGAAACATAGAAAGATTTGGGAACCATCGATGATCACTCGACCGCAAGATAAATATATTCAAGAATTTCTATCAACAGTAATGTTTTTATCAGATGTATAAAAAAAAAACTTTGATGACAGGAGCTCAAAAACTGGGAATTAAACAAATTTTGATTTTACGTCTTTAGAACGACCCGAAATGAATATGTGCAAAACTGACGTTCATCTGTCTATGACTTTGTCAGTTTAGTAAATAAAAAAAAACTTCATTTAATTTTAAATTTACATCAGCAGAAATCACGAGTATGTCTCAGTCGAGTTTGACGGGAAGCCCTTTAAAGGGGAACTCCGGCGATTTTTTTAGCAACGCCAACTAACTATATTTTCGAAATCGCCGTCATTTACTCTTTCCGGTATGCTATTTAGTATCGCGAAATTCAGAATAGTTATTGTGAAATCGGCAAATGAAAATGACACCAAAACGAAGATTCGAATATACCCGCGCTTTTCATTGCAGTGACGTCGCGTGTGGGCAGGATTGCGGTTCGAGTGGGCAGTCGAAAAATGGACTATGCCGAGCATTTGTATCGTGCTGCTGCGGGGGAGCTGGAGCTACTTTCCAAAGCATTCATTTGACACCATGAAACGGTTTGTAATCAGTTGGGAACAAAGTCTACAGCCAAAAGAGTGAACCCCTGCCCACCCATGACGTCACTTTTTCAATGTTGCCAGTAGAGCTTTTCACTTTGAAAAACACGATGAGAATCAAAATTGTAAATTCCTTAACTTGGGGGAAAAAGGTTATTTTGTCCCAAAATTTGGGTTACTATTTCAACGATGTTTGTTGGTGATTGTAGCACGTTTTTAGGGCGATTGGGGACTATGAAGAAAACGGCGGAGTACCCAGTGACCTACGACCGCAATACTTGAACAAAAAAGTATGTGCAGTTCCGCTCGTCTTTATTTTTTCTTTTTTTTGTGACATCTGTTGTTATTAATATAACATTCCTTAACTTCCACGCTTTTTTTTTCCTATATTAAGCTTCCACGGGATGTTTCATGCTTCTTGCTGTAAAACACGAAGTACAAACACACCAGTTAGAAATACACTTTTCTTGCGACCCCTTCTTCTTTGTCCAGACTGATAGATGGATACAAGAAACGGCCATTGTCTTTGCTACATAGACTGCTGATATTTGATTCATGTGCACACAGGCCAAAATTCGTACGCAATGGTTGATTGCGCAAGCTGACGCGAAAAGGAGGTATAGCCGTTAATGACACAGGACACTCCTTGATTATTTAGCAAGCCCTTCTTCCTTATCGACCCCTACCGGGGTGCAGCCACTTCTGTTCTATTGGGGCATGTGGGGGAGACCTATATGTGTACTGGGTGCAGGAACGAATCACCTGCGCTGCGCGTACGTGAAAATTCCTATTCGTGCGCTATCTTGAATTCTTTCTGCACAGAAGTCTAGAATTGAAAAGCGCTCTAAAATACTTTTATATCGTTTTTATAGGGTGCAGACAGAACTTTCTCTTTCCATGCATACTAGAAAGTGTAGAATTTCAAGCACGCGTGACCTTGTCTTGTTAAAAACGTGAACAAAGGACGTAACACGAACTTTTCTCCTAGCATTCGAGTTAACCCAAATTTAAAATCTCGCGTTGCCTTAGCCCCAATTAAATCTCTAGCGAACATCGCGACACGCTTCCTTTTTCTGATATTTATTATCGTAAAAGGGTCGTGGTACTAAATTTGGTAGCATTTTAACGGAAATAAATGGACGTACATGATTATAATTCGTGTTTTCAGTAATGCTAGTGTAGCGGCTCCCAGCGAAGCGCGAAAGAAGTAAAAGAAGTGCCCGCGCGATCATGGCCTCGCTCAGAGCTCGAGACAGCACGGACATCGAGGAACAACGGCAACCGCAAGATCGGCTCGTCACGTCTCAGATTTAACATACTGTAAATAGTGTAAATAAATTAGTTGAAGCTCAGTACGCTTCAAATTGGTGACCCGAAACCTCAGCAACAGCGACCTCAGCCCTGACCCAGCCCTCAGCAACAACGGTAATGTGTCTGCCAGCTACCGAATCCACATCCACCGGCGACCAGATTTCCCCTCCAAGCATTGCCACGGTCAAGCTACCTGAATTTTGGACCACGGACTCGGAACTCTGGTTCATCACCATCGAGTCCATCTTCCGAAAAAACCGTATCACAACGCAACTGTCAAAATACGACTACGTTGTTGCTGCCCTCCCGCAGACCATCGCTAGCATCGTCCGGGACGTACTTCGAGCGCCTCCCGCTGACAATCCATACGAAAAGTTGAAAATGGAGTTAACTCGGAGGACTACAGAATCGGAGCAACGCCGCATCCAGCAGCTCCTCACCACAGAGGAGCTGGGCGACAGAAAACCTTCCGATCTCCTCCGCAGAATGCATCAACTTCTGGGAGACCGCGCCGAATCACTCGACGCATCCATCTTCAAGGAATTATTCCTTCAGCGACTTCCCCAACAAGTTCGCATGATCCTCTCCACATTATCGGAGCCCTTGGAAAAACTCGCCCAGATGGCAGACAAAATCATGGATGTTTCCGCTCTCGGGATTTCCGCAGTTAGCCAAAAACCACCAGCAGCTGGCCAGTCACCAGGAGCTCACTCCCTGCAGGAGAAGTTTTCTCAACTCCTCCAATCAAACAAGAGACTCTCAGAGCAAGTTGACCAGCTAGCGAGGAATTTGCGAGACCTACGTGCCCGTCCTTCACGACCATCCTCTCCACACACATCTCGAGGACGTCGGCCCAGCGCAACCCGTGATGATACCAACAGGTGGTGCTGGTACCACCGATTATTTGGAGACGATGCCCGAAAATGCACCCCACCATGCGCCTTTCCGGAAAACACCTCGCCCACTCACTGAAGACGGCCAGTGCAGCGGGAAACACAATCAGCCGTTTGTTCCACGTGACTGATCGCCAGACAAAGATCCAATACCTGGTGGACACCGGCGCTGAAGTCAGTATCATTCCTCCTACGCTGGAGGATCGTCGGCACCGACAACAAACCCAACCACTCCAGGCGGTAAATGGATCGGCGATAAAAACGTATGGACAGAGATCCCTAACCCTCGATCTGGGACTCCGGCGCGTGTTCCGCTGGGTATTTCTGGTGGCAGACGTGCGTTTCGCAATCATTGGGGCAGACTTCCTCCGAAATTTTTCCCTCATCGTGGATGTCAAGCGCCGTCTTCTCCTTGACTCTACAACACACCTCAGTATCCGAGGCGTACTATCAAAGGCACTATCGTTAAATTCCACTTTACAACCCCTCACAATGGCTGCTCCATGGGAAAACCTTTTAAAGGAATTCCCAACGCTAACGCAGCCATGCAACACCGAGGCACCAGTCAAACACAACTTCACACATTGCATCGACACCAAAGGCTCTCCAGTTTTTGCCAAGCCACGCCGCCTCGCCCCGGACAGGCTAAAAATCGCTAAAAATGAATTCGAACATATGCTGGAACTCGGATTCATACGTCCATCGTCCAGCGTGTGGTCTAGCGCCCTGCACATGGCACCAAAAAAATCTGGTGACTGGCGACCATGCGGGGATTATAGAGCCCTCAACAAAATCACGGTGCCGGATCGGTACCCAATTCCCCACATCCAAGACTTTGCTGGAGCACTACACGGATCGACAATCTTCACAAAAATAGATCTCGTGAAGGCATATCATCAAATACCGGTCGAACCATCTGACATCCACAAAACTGCAATCACAACACCATTTGGCATGTTTGAGTACATACGGATGCCATTTGGTCTCAGGAATGCAGCACAAACCTTCCAACGGTTCATGGATCGAGTTCTTCGTGGATTAAATTTCTGTTTCGCCTACATCGATGACGTCCTCGTCTTCAGCAAAACACGCGAAGAACATGAGGACCACCTCCGACAGCTCTTCTCTCGCCTCCACAACTACGGTGTCGTCCTCAATGCGGCCAAATGCAACTTTGGCGTCGCCGAATTGGATTTCTTGGGGCATCATGTGGACAAGCACGGCATCCGTCCCCTGCCGGACAAGGTGAACATTATTCAACAGTTTCCCCAACCACAAACAACAAAGAAACTACGCGAGTTTTTAGGGCTCATAAACTTTTATCGACGATTCCTTCCAAACTGCTCTAGAACCCTCCAGCCACTCAACCGTTTTCTCACTGGAGATCCCAAGAAATCCATCTCACTCGAGTGGAACGAACCTGCACTCAACGCCTTCGAGACAATCAAGAAACAACTTGCCGAAGTCACAACATTGGCCCATCAGAAACCTAACGCACCACTCTCCCTTGTGACCGACGCCTCCGATGGAGCAGTTGGTGCCGTACTCTAACAGTTTACCGACTCCGGGTGGCAACCACTCTCCTTTTTCTCAAAGCAAATGACACCCACCGAAACCCGGTATAGTACATTCGGGCGTGAACTTTTAGCAATCTACCTGGGCGTTAAACACTTCCGCCATTTTCTGGAAGGACGTCAATTTGTTATCCTGACAGACCACAAACCCCTAACATATGCCCTAACATCAAACAGCTCCTCTTACACAGCAAGGGAAGTCCGACAGATGGCTTACATCTCGGAATACACTAGCGACATCCGTTTCATCAACGGCAAAGAAAACACCGTCGCCGACGCGCTATCCCGCATCGGTGTCAACACCTTTACAACTGAACAGACAGCTATCAATTTCCAGGAATTGGCCGCCGCGCAACAGCTTGACGAAGAACTTCAGCACCTTCGCTCTTCGTCAACTGCGCTGGTCCTCGAAGACATTGCAATTCCTGAATGCAACAAAACACTCCTCTGCGACACTTCTACTGGCCATCCTCGACCTTACGTGCCGACACCGTTTCGACGAGTCGTCTTTGACACCCTTCACTCACTCTCCCACCCAGGGATACGTGCGTCACAAAGCCTCATCTCAGCTCGATTCGTTTGGCCAAGGATGAAGTCAGACATTAGAAACTTCGCACGGGCATGCCAACAGTGCCAGCGAGCCAAAATCCATCGCCACACAGTGACACCCGTAGGCACATTCCAACTTCCCGGTGCCCGATTCAACAACGTACACCTAGATATCGTGGGACCGCTGCCTCCGTCTCACGACTATCGTTACCTGCTGACGTGCGTGGACAGGTTCACTCGCTGGCCAGAGGCAATGCCTATGAAAGACATGACCGCGGAGACAGTCGCCCACACATTTATTACCATGTGGACCAGCCGTTTTAGTGTGCCGGCGACAATAACAACCGATAGAGGCAGACAGTTCGAAAGTCTTCTCTTTCATAAACTGTCAACTCTTCTCGGTGCACACCACATCCGAACAACGGCATACCATCCCTCCTCCAACGGGCTCGTGGAAAGGTTTCACCGACAGATGAAAGCGGCACTCAGAGCGCACACGTCACTAAGCCCATGGACCGAAGTCCTACCAATGGTGCTGCTGGGCATCCGCACTGCCGTGCGAGACGAACTTAAATGCACCTCCGCTGAAATGGTCTACGGCACTACCCTCCGACTACCCGGTGAATTTTTTCAGACAACTGAAAAGAGCAGTGACATAGACTGCGAGAACTACGCCAGCCGGTTACGCTCGGTTCTCCAAAACATCCAACCAATCCAAACCAGGACTCAGTCACGCAAGGTCTTCATAAGTCCCGACCTTCACCACTGCAGTCACGTGTTCGTGCGAAACGACACTGTGCGACGTCCACTACAGTGTCCCTATGACGGACCCTATGCAGTGTTGCAACGAACTGACAAAACATTCACGCTTTCAGTGAACGGCCGGACAGAGGTAATTTCAATTGACCGCATTAAGCCTGCACATCTCGCAAACAATGAGCTACAAGAAATTGATGCAACTTCGTTCACAAGCCCATCACACACATCGCTCGTATTACCCACAACCTCGCTAGGGGGGGAACCATGTAGCGGCTCCCAGCGAAGCGCGAAAGAAGTAAAAGAAGTGCCCGCGCGATCATGGCCTCGCTCACAGCTCGAGACAGCACGGACATCGAGGAACAACGGCAACCGCAAGATCGGCTCGTCACGTCTCAGATTTAACATACTGTAAATAGTGTAAATAAATTAGTTGAAGCTCAGTACGCTTCACTAGCTTTCTTGTTTAGGTGTTTTCTGAGCCGCTGCTGGTTTGCGCTTCCACCATATAAAAGTAATCCCAGATTTCATTTTGATGCGGCTTTAATATCTTTCTGTCTATATAATATTTCTCCCGTTAAACAAAAGCAGGATATATGTTGAGTGCAATAGAAACAAAGAAAAGTCATTTACATTAAAAAGTTTCACCGCAACAAAAGCCATCAAGCTAACCAAGTAGTCTAGCAAGATTAACAGATTTACCCTAGTAACGCCGATAGTCCTAAACCAACGCTATTTGACTAGGGCAGTCGAACTATGTTTGACGAGATCTCCTGGAAGCTCTGTGCCCCAACGTGGTGGTCTGAGTCAATGAATGACTAAAGCCATTTCATGCATATCTATAACGGTGTGGCTATGCCATTGGCGGCACAATGATTTAGGCTTAGAATTACAAGTTTCACGACAGTCCAACGAATGAAGTACATCAAAAAGAACCAATATGTACATTGATTGCTATAAAAAACTGATATTACTTAATGAAACTACTAAATAAAAACCTAGATCGGGATTGGAACACTAGCTTTATTACTCAATCCAGACAACATATCCTAAAGAAGATACAGTAAGGGAGCAGGTGAGCTGGTGTAAGATTACGGTTTTGTTAAAACGCGAGGAATATGGCAGGAAAATCTTGAAACAAGCAAAGAAGAAGAGACAGGGAAAGATCTCACTTAGACGACGTATCAAACTCAGCTAATACGTTTATTCATTAAGCCTCTTATATACACATTGAAACCAAAGTTGTCACCGACGAACACAAAGAAAAGAGATATTTTCCTTTTCTTTTTCCTATTTATCTTTTCTTCGAACTTTGCAGCCACCATTGTACACACTTATGGCACGCCTTGACAACACCTGGATTGGTTTCAAAGTGTATATAAGAGGTTTACTGAAAAAACGTATTAACTGAGTTTGAGACGTCGTCTGACTGACTTCTTTTCCTGTCTTTTCTAATTTGGTTGTTTGAAGATTCGCTCTCCCAGTTTCAGGTGTTTTAACAAAATGGCAAAATATCTATCAGAATACTATAAATCAATTCTAAAATTCTGACAGGCCGAGAACCGAGCAATCGCAAGTGTTACCGAATGTTTGTGTCGACACCTCTTGCGCCGTCGTAACCGCGACCAGTCTAATCAGAATCTGGAACGTCGTTACCAGAGTGAACACCCGTACTTGCAGATTGTCAGCATCCTTTACGATTCGGTTTTGCGCGTTCCTTACTCGGGGCAAGGCTATGCCCGAGTGGCTGGCCATATCTGACCGGGCTGGGCAAATTAGGGAAGCTCAGTGCGCCATTCTTCTTGTTCTCGTGAGCGCACCTTAAAGCGAAGATGACAGAAAATTCAGAGTGGGCACTTCCTCGGACCATACTCTCATAAAACCCTACTAGGGTATGCAAATAGCAGCATAACTTGAGGCGCTCAGGCGGGAGGCACCTCGCGCCACGGCAAAGTTTCGCGACAACGCGTTGCAGTGCTCGTCAAGTACGGTCATGAACAGCGCAAACTGAAAGAACCGAGCGGCGACGGATTGAAACCGGCGGCGCTGCCCCGAAGCCAGCAGTTAAACCACCCGAGAGATATATCGTGCGTACGAGGTTGCAGAGGCGTACAATTGGCTCAGCCAACACAACCTTTAGACGTTTGCATTGCTTGTAACTCAGGTGAAAAATGCTGAATCACTGAGCTGTGGACGCATGCGCAGTGTCTAATATACCACACACTAGAGGAACAGCGCATGGTCAATAGACGTTCCACAGGCTAAACGACAACGATGGCAGCGCGCAGAAAGCGATGCTTGCAATGGTCGATACCTTTGTGAAAATCGCCTTCTGCGCGCTGTGATCTTTGTAACGTTACTATTTCGGTCTGCATTGTAAAGGCTAGCCTAGCACCCGGAGTGCTCTAACTCTGTCAGAAGCAAATGACTCCGAAGGGCGTGTTACCTGTCTCGACATCGCTCTCGGCGATAAAAAAGAACTCCCTTATCAACGTGTGCGCACCAGAAGATATCAATCGTTTTACCAATTTCTTTTCAGACTTATTTACGGCGTCAAGAATTTTGTGCTACGTCACCAAGATTTGCCTAGCTTTTACGGCATCTTAACTCTCTCAAAGTTAGTTGCGTGAGCGCGTGCGAATGAGACGCCAGATAAATCCAAGTATTTTCACAGCAGCGCGGTGCCGCAGCGCTGTAGCGCTGTGAACCTTACGCTGGCCTTGTCAATAGGGAGTTTTCGTAGACCGCGTTTCCCCCTCCGCTAAGCCCTCCGCAATGAAGAAGCCGCTACTGCGCCTGCGTGGCGATGGCTTTGACTGTAGAGTTCGTGGTATCGTGGCGGGTCGCGGAGAGCGTTGCGGGACAGCGGAAACGATCTACGAAAACTCCCTAATGTAGCACGAAATAGTGTACGCCAAGTATACACCCTTCCAATGATCACAAATGCACACCCCAGCTTGTGATCTCCACAGCCCAGCCCGCGATTGTTCTCGCTTCGCAAAGCGAGCAAATCACGTGCCGTACGCACGAACACTGAAAATGGCGCCAGTCAGAGGTTCTCTTTTTTTTGGAATGGTTTATAAAATGATCAAAATCTATGAAATAGAAATATTGACTTCCTCAAAGAGAGATCGACCCAAGACAAAAATTGGACACAAGTGCCATGTCAGTGTTTGGTTGAGTCCCGTTTCAAATAAACACGTCACAAAGAGCTGCATCGGGCTCGGGTTCAATTCATCAATACGCGCTATTCGACTGCGATGCCGCTTCATAGGACGAAAAGGAGGTCTTTCGCAGACCTCGATTATTATAGGCGGTGTCGGCTCAGCAAAACCATGCTTTAAAGTTTCTTGTTGTTGCACGTGATACTACCGGACCGAGTTTCTATGCACCAACTCCACTCCCCGACTTCACACCGCTGCGGTGGTGCTTCTGTCCGTACTGCGCATGCGTAGACGCTTCTCCGAGCCCGAATCTGGTTTGTGCGCAGTGCATCCCCCCCCCCCCCCCCCCCCGCTGGTGTGGGCACACGCGGGCTGGTTTGTAAACAGCGTGTGTGTCTATATTTCGTTTCAAGTCCAGACGCAGCCGACGCTACGAGGCTAACGGAACCAGTCAAGCAGCGTCAGAAGCGGAAGGTCACAGGGCCTTTCTTTTTGTTTATGATTGGTTCATTGATTATAGAACACGTAGAGAAACATGGCGAAAACCATGAAGGTGCGATTTTGGCGCTGTCTGATCGGTCCCATCCCCTCGCAGCGTCGGCTGAGTCTGGACTATAAGTGAAAACGAAGTATAGACCGACACGAGGTGCGGCTCTGTTTACCAACACTGCCGGAAACCCACGCATGCGCAGAAGCTATGTGGGCAGAAGCGGCCAGGCTCTCCGTGTTCTCACCATTGCGTTGTGTTGCGTGCGCTCGTTGTTGACGTTGTAGGGACGCTTCTAGAATTATTTGTGCGTCGTATTTCTTGCCAACGTCTGTCGTACATTATGCCCGACTAATTGAGCTTGCTACCCGAGCCTGAACGGCAGTAGTATCGAGACAAACTGTGAGTGGACGGCGTTGCCTTCGACGATCCGTACGCCGTAAAAAGCCTGTTGGAGTTCCGACGTTAAGTTTTTGTCACCGACGTCGACGGCTCACGTCGTCGTTTTTTTTTTTTACTTTTTCGCCAAGTCAGTTCACGGCCGACACAGTGCAGGCGTACAAGTCTCTCGATGCCTACGATTACTTCGAGCCGGTTTCCGCGCTGCCGGCGGGATCAGCATGACTGTGGGTCTGCGAAAGTGTATCTATTAATTGATTAAATTCACACAACGTCCTTGCAGTTGATATGATATTTTTCTTGCCCTATTGACTACAAGGCACAAGTAGCGGTAACGCTTCTTGTGCCTTGTAGTCTGCGTGGTCTCGATCACACGATGGTGTTCTGTTTTTGCACATAAGCAAGCCTCGGGATGGAGAATGAAATGGAAGCCATACTTGCCTTCAAGAAAGTGTGCTTGCCGCCAGTCTTGGGTGGTATCGCGTTACTTTTATCGAGATAGTGTATCTCGTTACTTTTTTTGGTATCTTCCATAGCAGCACACTTCCCCGGCTCATACTTGGGCCAGTTTGGCGCAAGCTTTGGTCAGGCTTGAGCCAAGTTGACACTAGCTCGCGCCAACCTGGCCCAAGCCTGGGCCGAGGAAGTGTGCTACTTGGGTTGTAACTGTAACTCGTTACTTTTTTTAGAAGCATCTGTAACGATAACTTCATTACGTTTTTGTAAAAGTAACTAAAAAGTAACGGCAAAGTTACAGTTACTTTTCGTAAAAGTGAACCCTGTCTCTCTGATGGCTACAGTGGCGTTCAGCCTTCAGATAAGAAGAGACGGAGTTACGTCTTTGACAGCAAATGCAAACAACAAAACAAGAAATAAAGAATGTTTCGTTTGCTGACCCAGTGGCTTTAAGTCAGACTTGTGTAAGTACGTTAGTGTAAAATTCTTGACATTCAGACTATCCAAGAATATTTCTCTCACCCTTTAAAATTGTCGGAAAGATGGAGCTGGATATCAATGTGGTTCTTGGCTCGGGTTAAATTACATTAATCTCGCCAGACTCTATTTCCCCTGTACATTAATATCAAAACGCGGCAGAAATATAGCGTTGGGTGTGTCCTTGATATCGTGAGCAGCGAAATCGTAGATTACGTCGATGAAACTTCGAGTGTCTAGATTTCTTATTAATTGACTCTGGTATATTTCAGATGTTGCTATTTTGAATAGTTTCATTTTTTTTTAATTAGATACTTTGGAGAGATGACACACGAGGATGAGGAAGCAGGCACCCCGGCTCCCGAAGACCTCACCAGCCTCTTGAATGTTTGCCCTGTCGTGAGCTGCTCAGGCGAAGTGCTGCACCTGCCCAAGCACAAGAGATGTGCCGCGCATACCTAGTGGCGACTGTGGACGTAGACAAAGGATGCACGATCAGCACGTACCGTCAGATGGCAACGGCCGTGTTTGAAAAACTGAAAATTATTTGGAATAACCAGGGCCAGTCCACCCGAGCGGTGGAAGTCATCAAAAGACACTAGAGAGATACTTCCCGGTTTCTAACACTATTCGCTGGAATTCACTCTTTGATGCAATGAAGTTTGTTGCCGAGGCCCAGAAGGACAAGATGGAGGCTGTCTTCGACGCCCTCGCACTGCTACGTCTACAAAAGGATGATCAGAAGTTCATCGGGGAGTATTTCCAGGTATGCCCAAAAGCTCTCTCACGTTTTGCGATATTTTTAAGGTGTGTTTTCATTCCTTAGGCCATGAAAGGAGTTCCCAAGGCGCCCGTCATCCCAAAGGTGAACAGTACATGTTCATGGGCGCTTTGGTGCCGACATTGGTGGCGCTGATGCGTCAGCTACATTCACTGCCTACGCTCAAGTTTTGCAGCTCGCTCGTAGACATAGTGAAGATCGCAGTGATGACGAGGTCAGTTTCTTATTCTTTTGAAAATATACGACATCTTTGTTAGCGCCCTTTTGTAGAAAGTTACGTCTGCCAGGCAGGCTCATTCACGATTATCAAGACAAGTAATGCACACATTTTCATTAAACTATAAGCAAAGCGGTTGAAATTATTTGTTACATATTAGACCTAAAGGGCCTTGGCCACAATATTCCTACTTTTTTGTTTTATTAAGGAACGCATCATATGGCGAATGCCGTGGACGTAACAACTAGTGCACTTGTACTGCGACCCGCTCGAGAAACGTTTTTTTTTTAATTTTAATGTTACATAGGTGAGTAAATGTTTTTATTTTATTTGTAGATTTTCTGATGAATTCAGGTCCGACGAGTTCCTTCTGGCTACAACGGTGCATCCACAATTTAAAATTGCATGGATGGATGAAGCGCAGATAAGGCGTTCTCTGCTGCTTCTTGAAGAGGAATGTAACGCACTCCCAGGCAGCACACTTGCTTGGGCTAGCTGGAGCTAGGATTGGGCCTTGGCTGTAGTAGACTGGACCGGGACCGCCCAGGGAATTCGGTGAACTGCCAGCCTGGCGTCTCACCATATTTCCAGGGCACCGGTATGCCACAGAGCTGCCAGGGAAGGGATTTCCTTGGCGTTCCTTGTCTTTTCTTGGTCCGAGCAGACCAGTGTAGACAGGCGGCCGCCAACATTGGCGCTTCAGTGTGTTCATTGGCCCCAGGATTCCACGGAACTGCCAGGGAAGTGATTTCCTTGGCGTTCCTAGTATTTTGTTGGTCCGAGCCGACCAGGGTAGACAGGCGGCCACCAACATTGAAGTCTTAGTGGCGCTTCAGTGTGTTCATTGGCCCCGCGATTTCATGTAACAGCCAGGGAAGTGATTTCCTTGGCGTTCCTTGTATTGTCTTGGTCCGAGCCGACCAGGGTACACAGGCGGCTACCAACGTTTAAGGATTTTGTGGCGCTTCACTGTATCCACTGGCCCCAGGATTCTACGGAACTGCCGGGGAGTGGTTTCGGGTGTCGTTTATTTTTGCAAGATTCAGCGCGCCAAGGAACGACGGACAATTACCGTCGTTCATTATTTTTTTGGCTGGAGCTTGCTTTTCATTGGACCCTGAAGTACTCGATACGGCCACTTTTACTTACATAAACTTAAAATGTGTTTTTACCTTGCGCCTAAATTCATTTAATTTAATATAATTCATTATCACATAGCCCGTGACATACCTTCGTCTA
>JABSTQ010002981.1:0-31614 GCA_013358835.2 Ixodes persulcatus
TTAGGTGCCGTTTTTCTGCTACAGAAGGCTACAGAAAAGGCCGGCTTCGCTCCATGGGAGAGTTATGTTTTCGCATTAAAACGAGGGCAGCATAGCGATGCGCGCGCAACAATCGAAGGCAGGGACCTTCCTGCGTCATTATGTCAAAGCGCGGCGCTCTGCGGACATTTGGAATGGGCAACTTCCATAAACCCCTGCATGCAACACGGCGCGCGTTGCACTCTGGGAACTAGTTGGCCAGGGAGGAGAGTGGCATGGTTTCGGTTTCGATCGACACGTCGACGAGAGATTATACAGAGAGCGTGGACTACTAATGGCCGTTATCTCACGTTTTCTGGTCCCGAGAGCACCTATTTGGTCTCTAAACTAACCTAAATGGCCAGAACTCGAAGCTATAGCGCAAGCCCGAGACGTATAGCTTGTCTTAACACATGCTTGGTGTATTTTTTGTACACGATTGAGCCTTTTTGTTAGCGTTTCGAGATATATGTGAACGAGCCAGTGCTGGGAATCTCGACGCTGCATAGCTCGGATATCGTGCTTGTGTACGAGTCAACAAGCTCTAACAACCAAAAGTTTGCATACATCGAGCTCGCACATGGTCAGGAAGTTTGTTTGTTTTGCGCCTCCATAGACGAAATATAACTTTTTGCAATCACTGTTTTTCTTAATACGCCTGAGTACGTGAGGTGAAACTCGGAGGCGCCATTGAAAAGATCAATTTGAACACACTTCTTATCTCTTATCTGTACTGACCCGCAGCACTGCACGAAGCTAAGTCCCCACTCGTTTGCATTCCACTAATATTCAACATCGCGTATGCACGTGAAGTTATCCTGCAATCATATAGGCACATTCGCACATACAAACCGTTGTAAGATTGCAAAAGTCGAGCACTTGTGTGAAGAATGTCGCACCGTTCGCCGGAAGTGCGCTGGACGGGCGGGGTGCCAAACGAACGAAATTATTCAAAGCGCATTTGACGGTTGCTAATGGCCGTAATATTTGTTCTGCGTTTGATTTCTTCCTGACTGAGTATGCCGAGATAATTTCAGACACACCGTTCAGACACAGATATTGGGCGTCAGTAAAAGCTCGTGCTTGTTAAAGCCTCCGTCGTACCTATCTCATCTCAGCGTTTGCGAAAACCTAATCTCCTATCAGCATAAAATTTTAGAGGGCGATATATGATGACACGAGGAAGACATCATAGTAACTTTTGTGCAGTAGCGAGGTCAAATTTATTGAGTTTAAACGCTCATGCGTCAACGCTGGGCTCAACTTCGATACTCCCGTGAGGATGCGGCTTGCTTTTCGTCCAATGAAGTAACAAGAAGCGGACGTTTGGAAACAAAAAACGTGTAAGGCTCAAGGCGACCAAATTTCAGTTGTAGTTCACTGGTACTAGACGGGGTTATTGAAATTGAGCTCAAAGATGCACCCGTGGGTATAGGTGACTAAGCCACGTCTTACTACGTTTGCATACACAGTGTTTCGGGAACCAAGGAAAGTACCCCAGTCTTTGTTTTGTATCGCTCGAGAATGAGTGAATTGTAATGTACATTTGTGAAAACTCAGATAATCGAAAACGCAAGTGGCGCATTCGGTCACGGCGTGATGGCGTGAAATGAAGCTGCTCAATCGAAACCGAAACTGAGTGGCCAACTAGTTCCCAGAGTGCACTGCGTGGTATTTCGCCGCGATGTGGCGCGTCGGTTTTGGAAGAAGTCTATTGAGCGCTACACGAGTTTGTTTGACCACGTGCACGAGCATAATGCGGCGACGTCTCCTTAGACTGAAAGCCAAAGCGAGTGCGGACATCAATTTGACGCCAAACTTGGCAAATCTCCAACAGAGACCTGAAATAATTTAGAAGGCTAATGTCAAAAAGCAATGAGGCGTGCGAGGTGTTCTGAGTGCCACTCGCGCCTCAAGCATGGCAGAACGTCACAGAGGTCAAGGAGAGGTCGGATAAGGTCGCCCTACAGCGCTCTTCGTCTTCCAGCGATGTTCTGCTGTTCCTGAGGTGCGAGTGCCACTTAAAAACACTTCGCGAAATTCGCCGCTTTTTGACACGAGCCCGCCGAATCGTTTCGAAGGCCTTTGTTTTATATTTGCCGAGCTTGACGAGAATATGTTCGCTCTTGCTCCGGTTTCCAGTCTACGGTTAAATCGCCATTGCATCACTGTGCTGCCTTCTCTTCTTACGCTACAAAATCAGTCTCGTAAGTTCTTTTATCGCAGCTCGTAAGTAGCCTTTGCAGCGGTTCATATTGACTGAAACGGAGTTGGCACAAGCATTCAGGGAGTAGAGATATGTACACTGCGCAAAATAAGGTCATATGCGTCATATACGTTGTACAAAAACAAAACTGCGTTTACTGCACGCATGCTGACATAATTTATCTGCGGACAGGCCTCATGCATGCTCGAACATGTTTGTTTCATGCAAATGTATGCTCCGAACATGCCTAATACAGTTTCTGTACGACTGTCTTCTGTATGATGTACTATATATAGTGTGGTCGATAACGCGAGCAAGGCACCGCCGGATTTTTTTTTTTTTTTTTTTGCGTTTCTTTTAAAATTGAAACTTTGTTATCGAGACTACTAGAGTGGCGAAAAGTGCTCGTTTTGGAGGTAGAAATTTACGTGGTATAAAGTTTAGTGCCCGCCAATACCAGTTCGAAGTACAAAAAAAGCGCGAAAAAACGCCGACGTCGTGTTCGTGCTAAGGAGTGTCGCGGAGCGTCCCTTTTCTCGCTCCTAACAGTCTGCTCCAAATTGGATTTTCGACTAAAACTGGGAGGCCGACGTTCTTCGGAGAAGTCGACAAAGTGTTCGCATCCGGCAAACCTACAAAATCCCCGAATGTTACGCCACTTGATTTCACCGTAAGTCGGAACGAATCAGACATGTACGGTACACTCATTACGAATAATCAAATTACCCGTATTCGATTATTTTTAAATAATTGTGTAATCATTCGAATACATTTAGTAGGAAGTAATCGCGAGAGTAATATGATGACTTTTGCAAGTACGAAAGTTACTTGTATTCGTCACTGTTTTTCGGCTCCTTCCTAGTGGCGCAGTTTTGTTTGTACAGGTTTCGTACCAAGGAATCCTCGAAGCGATCGAGTCTCCGAGAGGGTCGATGGTTTACCAAAATCGGTGGATTAAAGAGATAAGCATTTTATAGTTGGGTTATTCCAATCCAACAATGAACAGTGGGAAAGACCCGTTTTCAAACCGGCAGAGGAAGCTGTCGTTTTGAAAATCCGAAATAATCGGAAAAGTAACGGTTACTTTTTTTTTTTCAGCAACCGCCAATTACAATACGTGAATACATTTTAACCGGGAGTAATTGTAATTGTGGTCAAATAATCATTTTTGTTTAGTAACGTGTACAAGACTGGAACGAACCCACCGTCCATAGACCGCAAAAACGCAATTCAAACAGCACAAAAAAAAATACAAACAAAAGAACGCCAGTACACTGCAACGCAAAGTTCGCCGTCTCTCTGCAGATGTATTATCGACGGCTAATCCAATGAAACGCAAAAAAAAAAAAGCAATCGCCTAACTTTTTTTTTTTTGTATATTTGGGAGGAGATCGCAAAGTCACGCCACTATAGTGGTACGCTTCAGCTGCGTGGGCAACAAACCGAATTTTCTTGTTTGTGTGCGATCAGAGAAATCGCATGATGACGGCTCGTGCGACCAAAGCACTGGTTAAGAGCGAAGCGCTCCTGCTCAGACCGTGCTAGGCGACGTTCAATTTCTTGGTTACGCTGCGTTAGTATAAACACCGGGCTGTGCGGAAACCGAGCTCAATAAAACGCCCCTTATGGTTCGATCTCCTACCCGATAGCCTTGTGAATCCGCTCTGACTCAAGGGGAAACGAGGCAGCCACCTTTCCCGAGCTTATCATTCGAATGAAAAATGCCGAGTCTGTGCGACGCGTGCGCGGCGACTGATATACCGTAGAAGACTGCGCATGCGAAGAAGGCGCTCTACCGCCCAGTAAATAAAAACGGCAGCGTGCAGAAGACTTCGGGAGAACCGCATATCGCACCACTTCAATCTCGATCACGCTCCGCGGTAGGAAACCGTCGTTTAAGATCAACCTCAAAATATCTTAAGAAAGAAAAAAAACTAAAAGAAAACACATTTGTTGTTAAAATATATACGTACGAATGCAACACCTCCACAAACAGCCTTAAAGATATCTTCGCCGCCTGAAATTTATAACGCCATATTCGACTCTTGGGATAGCGGCGCCATCTTCATCTTCTAACTTAGGTGGGTAAACAGATTTTAAGGTCCCGATAGCTGAGTCAATCTATAATATGGTGTATCACTTCGAAAATCAGAAGAAGTATTTTCTTTGAAAACTGCACTTTCATTTTCTTCGATAAACTTCCCAAGACGATACATATCCCACGCGGACGTTAATCGGTTCAACAAATCACAGAAACCTCGCGTCGCATTTATGCGATCTGCGGTAAAGAATCCGTGCTCCCACGGTACATAAGGTAATCAAAACGTTTCGACGTGGAAACTTTTCCTACTGCCAAGAAAAAAAAAAAACAAGAAATTAGCACTGCTACCTGCGGGGTATAGAGTCACTGTTCACTGATGTCATTACACCGATCATTTGAAAGCTTGTCAAAGGTACGTAAAAGTACAGTCAATACGTGCACGACACTGGCCAAGTGTCCTTTAACGATGCTGCTATGCCCGAGTCCTACAAGAGGGACAAACAGAAACAACCGACACTGGTTATTAAGCTGTTATTGATTATGAGGAGAAAATAAAAATAAAATATCGCTCCACTGTAAGAACAGCGAGAGAGACTCCGCCCCGAATTCCCAAACAAATATGACGTCACTCAGTACGGAGGTACCATTCTGTTGACCTCACGAAATAGGAGGAGGATCCGTCAGCGCCCCGCCCCCTTTTTTTTTTTTTTTTTTTCAAGACTTGCGCGCAGAAAACAAGAAGAAAAATATGCCCGCCTAATTATTAATGCACCTCACGGCGTTTCGCATTGAGCGGAGTTTTTATTTAGATTTTTGCGTATAAAGAAGCTTTTCTATACAGCCCTTGTTGCAACAGTGACACCGTAGGCCCCACAAAGGAAAAATTAAGAAAGAGATAAAACAATATATAAACTACAACTTTTCCAGCTAAACTCCAGTAAACGCCACGACACAAAAAAAAAAGGAAAACGGAAGAGTGGCGTCTCCAATACCAGTACAGTAATACGCGTTCGGGGAAGGGTTTTATATACGGCCAAAGTGAACTGGCTGCGGGAACGCATTGCAAGCGTCATCCTGAAAACGATCACGGTCGAGGAAAAAAAAAGCAAAAACAAACGAGCCAGCAACTCCCGCAAAAAAGAAACACCCAAAACCGAACATCGGCGAAGAGCTCGCCGGCTCGCCAGCCAACAAAACTAATATATAAAAAAAAGAAATTACGAGCACTTATACCATACGGCCGTCCATTTTCGCCAAAACGGTTTCGATAAGCGAGACCACGCCACATTGCCCACTCACTCACCCCCCCCCCCCCCCCTCTCCGTCCTCGCGTTTTATCTGTCCCCACTCATATTCCCACCTCTCACTCTTTATTAGATTTGTTTCGATAAGTTGTTTCGGCCACAATAAACTCCCGTTTCCCCTCACGATGAAGTGCAGTGGACGCTGACGGAGCCATCCCAGCCAATCCCAGCCAATCGCGCCTCGCGCGATGCTACACTGCTTTTCCCGAAGGTCACGTGACAATAGAGAGTTTTAGTACATAGTTCCGATATCCCCGATAACGACACCCGATTCCGATTCGATGCATGCTCAAAGGAGGCGACGGCGGAGTATCGGGTGCCATTAGGGAGTTTTCGTAGATCGTTTTCGCCGTCCCGCAAAGCTCTCCGCAACCCGCTACGATATCCGGAACTGTACAGTCAAGGCCGCGGGCGCGCAGGCGCAGTAGCGGCTTCTTCGTTGGGGCTTAGCGGAGGCGGAAACGCAGTCTATGAAAACTCCCAATTATCGGAGCCGTCGGAACGATCTACTAAAACTCTTTATTCACACGGCACCGGATCGGAAGTCCAAAACGCCCCGCGGGTGTCGCGTGACATTCGAGAGGGGCAGCAGCGAGACGCGCCGGGCGCTTGGTCACGTGATCAGTTCCCATCGCTGGATCGGCTGGGATATGATTCGCAGCATCCGCCGCGGTCCATCGTATGAGCCGAAACGACGTATGGAACGAAGTAGACCGCGCACCCTCTCCTGAAATGTCGCCTCCCCCCTCTCAATAACCGTTTTCTTTTTTATCCTCCTTTTTTTATTTGTTTAATGGAGCGTCGCTCGCTACTTTTCTTTTCGCGCGGTATAGTGCCTGTCATAATCGTCGACGCTACTCATTCCGAAGCAGCAGTTCCACGAAGCACCGTGCAATAAAACGAAGAGCAACAGCGGTCGTCTACGTGTCACAGTCGATACACGAAATTCCCCACAAACACACAAATCGCCCATTATGAAAGAACGCGCGGGAACTAGAGAGGCGTGCCCGTATAAATTGTAACGACTTCTGCCAACCTTCTACGCTCCGCAAGCGGCGAAATCTGCGGTGCCCCCAAACGGGCCAACGGGAAGTTTTAGTAGATCGTTTGGATGACTCCAAACATTCGGGTATCGTTAGGGAGTTTTAGGGAACCGTTTTTGCACATCCGATACGCTACGATGGGCCCTCCGGTATACGAACTGCGCATATCCGAATCTTCTGCCTTTGCGCATGCGCAGTCCGTACCGGAGGGCCCACCGTACCGTATCGGATGTGTGAAAACGGTTCCCTAAAACTATCTAATATCGGAGGTGCCGGGATGATCTACTAAAATTTCCCTATAAGAATGGCGTGGCACGTGAATGCAATCGACACTCCACTGGTTGATTTTGGTTGACTGTTCCATCAGAGAGTTTCAGTAGATCGTTCCCAGGTTGACTGTTCCATTAGAGAGTTTTAGTAGATCGTTCCAATAGCTCCGATACACCCGATAATAACGATACGATGCATACGCAAAGGCGGCGCCGAAGTTTCGGGTATCGTTATCGGAGTCATTGCAACGATCTACTAAAACTGTTCGAGAGTTCCTTTGGTGGTGCAGTGGATTATTTGATACCAAGAAAAAGCTCTCGCACTGCATGGTCAACCTTTTTTCTTATTTTTTTTCCCCTTATTGGAGCGCATTTTGGCGACAGTAGCCCTTTTTACTTTAGAAATAACTTAATTTAGTTGTTTTCGATTATCCTCGGCAAGTTTTTAATTGAAACCATACTTATATATACACAAATTAAAAACAGTTCACTACTCGAAACTAATGAATAACCTAATTACTCCGAATGTTATATATGTTCCCAAATGGTCCCTTTGTCAAAGACCCATATGACACTAAACGTTTTTAATTTTTACAGCGGAGCTGTTAAGGGCTAGTTTCCCCAGGATCATGCCCCCCGCAAAGAAATGAAGACACCCAACTCTGGACACCTACGGCCATCGATGAGCGACGGCGGCAAGCCATGTATTTGGTTGCCGCCGTCGCTCATAGATGGCGGCAGCCTTTCCACTCTGGCTTGCCAACTTCCGGCCGGACATTACTTTCACTGTACAGCTCCGCTGGTCTTCCTTCTTCACCAGAGTGGAAAGGCTGAAAGTTTTTTTTCTTTCTTTTGCGATACGTACTTTTTGCAAGAACGGTTTGGCTCACGTTTCAAGAAACACCGTGTATAACCTGACCATGGAGCGACGTAGCAACTGAACTCTTCATAATCGGGCGGCGTGTTGTGCCACCAGGCGGCTTCTGAGGGAACTAGGCATGCCTCAACCATGGCCTTTGAGATTTTTCGCGCGCTGGCTGCGCTCCTCAGGCCGTTGCACTCGCCGCTAGACAATGTTACTCTGGGGCGCTTGGTGGCTCTTTCAACCAAACCAAAAAATACAAAGGAATAGCCGCGAATTATTATCATCACCATTATCGTCGGGCTACGGAACTTAGGAGCAGCGCGAAATGTGCTCGCCCTCTGGCCGCAACACACGAACTTTTTTCAAAAAAGAAGTTGATCGAAATCTGAAGGTTAATCGTTTCAAAGCGCGAAAGGTGTAGAACAAATGTTTTGCGCACTGTAAGTGAAGTTCAGAAAGCCGTCCTCACGCATGATGACAAAAAAAAAAATATTTCTATGCCTGTCCCGCCGGCCCAGGCAGTATCCGCAGAAGACAAATATGGATTCGCACTAAAACTGGCAATTAAGGTATCCTCCAACGAAACAGCGGAAAGACCGGAGATGCGAATAAAAACTACGAATCAAGAGAGATCGACCTGTCTCTATTCTGATGATGAGGACAATAAAAAAGCATAAGCTTCATGCCGCGGGCTTACACTGGGCAGGAGATCCTTCGAGGCGATTTTGTTTCTGTTTCCGGTTTGGTTCTAAGCGCCGCATGCGGAGATCTAGAGAACTGGCCCGGCTCGCGCTTTCTGCTGGGCAGCCGAGCGTCTGGACATCTAGGACAGAGCAGAGCGCGAGAACAAATCTCGGAGGTCATAGCCCTGCCTCCTATCCAGCAACGCGGTCTGCATTCGGATAACGAGTATGACGTTTCGTTTCTCCCGCTCAGATGCCACAGAAAAAACGGTATTCTTTGGGCCAGAAACCAGCAAAAAACACTACTCCCTGCGTGCCAGCAGGCCCAAACTACCCGAGCAAGCGAGCAGACCCCATGAAGAAACAAAGCAGCTCGCGGCTATTTCCGCCGCACGGCGGCGCAGCGCGCGTGGCCACCCAGAGCCGTTTACACTGAGCGAGTTTCGCCGATGGGCGGAGCTTGTTGCCCGCTAAAACCAGCGGATTTCGCGATAAGACGAAATGGTGTTACATTTCGTCGTCTTTATTGCTGAGAAATCGCACAGAGTTCCTACGAGTCAGAGCCCCAAAATGGCGGACGGAAGTAGTCATCCCCCGGTTGTCAGACTACGCTGCTGTGGTTGCCAGGCTGTCAAAATCTCCTTAAAAAGGCCAAACTTTCTCAGTATAAACGGGTCTGTGGCCAGCTATCTTTTAGAATTTCTCCCGGCGAACGAAATAACCTGCGGAAAGCCCTGCGCGCAAAAAACCTCGGAGGTCATGGCTTCAACACGCAGAAAAAAAAAAGAAAAAGAACATTTACGTGTTTTCAGCTTAGAGACATTCACGACCACAAACCGACGCGCACACGCATACACACACCTAAACACGTTCAAGAGCATGAACATCCGAGCAAGCACATTCACACGGGCATACACGTTATTCACGTTCCATTAGGGACAACAGCCAGAAATCTGAGGAGAAACGTTGCAAGAGCCGGCACGCACACAAATACAAAGAAGGAGGCAGGAGGAAAAAGGAGGAAAACTGCGCCGGACATTCGTGCCACAGCCGTCGTTCCCCTTTTTTTACGCACGCGCGACACACGGCCACAGACACTATGGCAAACAAAACTTAACACATGACGCTCAAAGACCAAAGAAACAAATTCGTCGCGAAACATACGTAGGAAAGCTTCGCACGCGCTGTCGCAGTTACAAACGTAAATAATAAGGAAAACAAAAACTACAACGTGAAAACACCGGCCGAAACTTTGCCGCAAAAACCACGAAGAATCGAGATTTCTGGTCGGGTGCATCGGGAGGCAGTTCGGGAAAAAGAGAACCACGGGTCAGAGGCGGGAAAGAGAACACAAACAAACATACACACACAAAAAAAAAGCAAGTAACAAATGAAAAACATAAAAAATAGAACAATTTCGGCGGCAGGTGGTAGGGACACGCGATCAATCAGTGGGGCACAGTTTTTGGCCCGCCCGAATACGACCACGGCGAAGCAATTGGGCAGCAAACGCCGTTTTTGCACCGTGTACACCAGGAAGCCGTAACAAATGATCGGGATAGCAGACATAACATGGAACTGACCACCGCGGAATGAAAGGGGAAACGAAATTCGCTTTGTTTTGTTGTTGTTATTTTTTCGGGAAGAGGGAGATACTATACTTCGATTCCCAGAACCTTGAGTTATTCGCGCCGCTTTGTGGATGTAGCAAGTCTGTTATAGCCAACGCGAAATACCGAGTTGGGGAAACGTGTGTGGTAAATGGTCCAGGCAAGCAGACTCCCCTCCCCCCCCCCCCCCCCCCCCCTCCAAAGAAAATATAAGATGAATGAAAGGAAAACTCTAACCAAAAAATTGATACAGGAGCCCGACGTTTAAAGGCCAGTTCGGCCCCTTGATCACAGGTGACCGTTCTTGTCCTTGTCGTCGTCTTGCAAATTGCCCGGTGTTGTTGGTTTTTTTAAAGCGGCCGTTGTATCTGCACGTGCTTTATGGTTCGTAGCGCCTCAAGTGATGCACCGCAAACCAGACACGTAGGCGCTAGGCAGTGTCCCAGCTGACCGGTTGACGTTATTTTCGGTGTTCTGAATGTACCAGGACTCTAATAAAAGGCGTCTTCGCCAGTTTCTTTCCGTGCCAAGAATAGAGCAGTTGTTGAATCCAATCGTGTGACTCTTTTTGGACGTGTTGTGCCAGCGCACTACCCTGCACGGTATTCTTTTTGTCGTCATACTGATGCTGTCGTAGACGTTCCGGGAGGTTTTTAGTTTCCCCAACGTAGAAGGCGGAGCAGTCACCACAGGGGATCCTGTAGACGAGTCCCTGAGCCTTTTCTTTAGGGGGACGATCCTTTGGAAGCGAGAAGAGGCGTCCAATGGTGGACACCGGTTTATGTGTCACACTGACGCCGTATTTGGCGTCAGTGTGAGTACATCAAGGGCCCCGCTTGGGCCCTTGATGTACGGGACGCATACGCGGTTGGGTGGAGGAGGGGCGTCTTTTGTTTCATTCTGTCTAAGTTTTTTGTACACGTTGTTCAGAAACCTGGCAGGGTAGCCATTCTGTTTCAGGTCGTGTTTGATCGTTGTGACCTCTTTCTTAAGAGCACCTTCAGTGGAGCAGACATTAATTGCTCGCCTGAAGAGTGCGGAAGCCACAGAAGATTTGTGCGTTGCAGGGTGGTGGGACGAGAAGTTCAGGTATCGGCCGGTGTGTGTCGGTTTTCTGTAAACTTCGAATGTCAAACGGTTGGACTTTCTCTTCGTGAGCACGTCCAAGAATGGAAGAGAACCGTCAGACTCCAGCTCAATTGTAAATTGTATCGCCGATTCGATGGATGGATTAATGTCTGCTCCACTGAAGAGGCTCTTAAGAAAGAGGTCACAACGATCAAACACGACCTGAAACAGAATGGCTATCCTGCCAGGTTTCGAAAAACGTGTACAAAAACTTAGACAAAATGAAACAAAAGACGCCCCTCTTCCACCCAACCGCGTATGCGTCCCGTACATCAAGGGCCCAAGCGAGACTCTCGCGCGCGTTTTACGAAAATACGGCGTCAGTGTGACACATACCGGTGTCCACCATTGGACGCCTCTTCTCGCTACCAAAGGATCGTCCCCCTAAAGAAAAGGCTCAGGGACTCGTCTACAGGATCCCCTGTGGTGACTGCGCCGCCTCCTACCCCCGTTGGGGAAACTAAAAACTTCCCGGAACGTCTACGCCAGCATCAGTATGACGTCAAAAAGAATAACGTGCAGGGTAGTGCGCTGGCAGAACACGTCCAAAAAGAGAGTCACACGATTGGATTCAACAACTGCTCTATTCTTGGCACGGAAAGAAACTGGCGAAGACGCCTTTTATTAGAGTCCTGGTACATTCAGAACACCGAACATAACGTCAACCGGTCAGCTGGGACACTGTCAAGCGCCGTCAGTAAAGCTAGTGGTGCTTCGCGCGCAGCCTATCACGGTGTTCTGTCTCGATCTGTACGTAAAAGCGGCGTGCAGTTCTTTATCGCGGTAGAAAACGTCGATTTCTCTCTTGGACAATGGCTACATTGCAGTGTTGGATTTTCGCGGCACCGTAGGGTGGCGAAAATGTTCGGTCCGTCCTCGCTGGCGTCTGCTCGTCGTCTCCCTCGTATGGATGCGCTCGGGAGACGGACGAACCGCGGACATGTCGTCACGTGATCAATCCGTCCGCAGATCAGTCCGTCGTGTGCATCGGCCGTTACAGACAACGGCTACAGACAAAGCCGGCTTCGCTAAATGGGACAGTTAATGCTTTCGCATTAAAACGGCCATTGTGGTGATCCAACGGTCCATAGACGTGACAGAACTGCGATCCCGTCGACAGAAATGACTACTCGCCGGTATTCCCAGATATTACGAAGCGTATAAGAAAAGGCATCGAACTTATTCACGCGCGTAAAATAAATGAAGAGACATGAAGAAAAACAACGCATTTCTACCGCAACGTGTTGCACAACTATTCCAAAACGACGCATCTAGTAGAGGAAAGAAGAAAAAAAAAAAGCGGACGATCGCAAATTCGCAATCGATTTGTTTTTCAAATGGCGAGACTGCGGTAACACCGGTTCGCCGAAATGAGAAGAAAACCCGGCGCCCGAAACACCGCGTTCTTAAATTACACGGGAACAGTTCCAGCCGGCACTGTGTACCGACGGCACAATATTGATGACCTCATATAGCTGACGCCTATTCTTTCATGTTTACAATATGCGATGTGTCGCTTTACCATCTTCGGTCAAATGATCTACGTGTACATTGGCTGTGCGACAATATCCGGCTGAGTTTTGAGTGTATACTTTGCTATAGGTGTCATAATAATTGGCAAATACTTAGCTCCAAAAAGGAACGAAAACGTTCGGCAACGATGCAGACGGTCGAGCCTCATTTGCTCGACGCCCAAAAGGCACAAAAGCGAACTATATAAAAAATAGATACGTAGCAGAATCAAGTTGTTTTATTTTTAGGAATACCCCACAAACAAAGCGCTAGCGCCAGTATACTCTCAGTAGCACCCATGGCGAGCGCGTTTCATTGAAGTGAATATCGACACACACACACACACACACACACACACACATCCATTACGCAAAACGTAAAAGAAAACAAAAATGAAAAATGAAGGAATACGGCGACTAGAGGAAAGCGATTCGCGTGGCGTGACCCACAGACAACCCCGGTTGCGGTGAATGTTTCCGCTGGCGTCATAGAGTGGAGCGGGGATGTTTCTATAATTCCGAAATCATTGCGTTCGTCATGCTTCTTGCACGCCCGTTAGTGAAATCCTAAATAAAACGTCTAAGCAATACATCCTCCGGGGGAAAAAAATTAAAAAACAAAACACCAGGTTTTGCGCACGAAGTCACGCAGAACGGTGTAGCTGCAGTGCGGCGACCTTGTCTGTGAGAAATGCCTTCACGTCACGCAATTCAAAGCCAACTGGCAAAGAAGAGCTTGAACGGCAACATAAGCATCAGCCACCGAGCCTACAAGCGCGTTTGTAGTCACTGGCTGCTTATAGACCAACTCAACTCACTGACGTCACGCCAGTGCGGTGGCGCTGCTGTCGGTACTGCACATGCGCAGACGCTTCACTTCTCCCGAATTTGGTTTCCGCACACGCGCAGTGCCCACACCTGGTGTGGGAAAAACGGGCTTGTTTGTAGACACTGCGTTGGTGTATACTTATATAGTATCGCTCCTCAGACAATGAGATTGCAGCATGAGTCGGTAACAACACCGAAGGGCCAATCAGAAGCAAGAACATATTAAGCCAGAACCCTGAGTTAAGCTGTCAGAGACTAATGTTGAGTGTCTAATAAACTGCACGGTGAGGAGGCGGATCGAGAGAAGTGTGTATCGAACAACCACAATCCCAGAACTAAACCTAGAAGCGGACAAGTATCGGTGCCGAACATGAGGGGGAAAGGTTTTCCCGTCTTTTTCAGTAAGAGCACGAGGTGGACTTCCTTCATATTATTAGGACGGTAAAGTCAAACCTCTATGGCTATACTTGACACCATTTTCGAGTATACGTAGGCTAATACGTGGCATATATCGTACCTGGCGTCTTCGACCGAACGAGCCTGCATTCCTACATCCTTCCCCTCGTTCGTAAAAGAACGGATAGCACACCTTCCATACTGTGAACGATCGCTACGAGTTTTCCAGAGCTCGCGGTTTGTACCCTGGACTCTGGCGTGATCAAATCGATAGCGGCATCATCCCAGTCGAGGCGGCAAGCTTGCAGTGCCTCACGGGTCGACGAACCGCGACATCGAGTGGCGCATAATCTTAGTTCGCCTCTAGGGACTCACAAAAGTCGTATTTTTCGCCCACAGTGTGCGAAGAAACGAAAGCGATAGCTGTAGAACGGTCGCGCTATGCGGGTGGAACGGTGCCGTCACGTACCTGAGGTCGGAGGTGCGACGTGCTTAATTCTCACAGCCGTCGTGGTTGGCGTCGTGGATGCCACTGACGACCGCCACCGGTGTCCGGTGATCCGTGAAGTAAGTGGGTAAGCACGGTGGAAGTTTCTAAAACCATCCAGCATTACGCGTTGGAACTAGATACTGCCAAAGTGGGATTTCGCATACCGCGAGTAATGTTCGAAAACAAGTCTTTCAAGCAGACGATACGGAAGACTCTCCCTTCGTCGCGTCGTTACTGGCGGGATGCCGGGGCTCCCCTCTCTTCTCTCTCCGCGGTGCGCGGCCGACGGGAAAACCCGACTTCCCTGGCCTCGCGCCAAGAGCGGAAAGAAGGTTTTTTTTCCATAGCAGCACGACGACAGCCCACGGGCCCGAAATCTCCACAAGGTGTCGCCCGTAAAGCCATTGCCTTAAAACCATCCAACCACTCCGCCGACAAAAGAAATAGACCGGTTATAACGAAGTAAACGGGAATCGAAAGTCACTTCGCTATAAGCGCTATTTCGTTATAACCGACTTCGGTTAACGAAGTGCGAAAGGAAATGGGAACCGGTTATAACGAAACCGGTTATAACGAAGTCGAAACCGACTTCGTTATAACCGGTTTCGACAGTAGCCGGTAAAGCGAATTCCTCACCTGACTGATGCGGTTGAAGCCGTACTGGCGAAACCTCTCGTCGTAGAGCGGCGCCGAGTTGCGGCCGAAGTAGAAGGGCTCCCAGGGGTCCCTCCAGAGCACTTCGAAGAGCACGGCGAGTCGCTGTCCCGGCGGCTCCCGCTGCCAGGCCTCGTAATCCGTGTGCTTCTGGCACTTCCAGCACAACTCGAGGTAGAAGGGACGTGCATCCATGGCCTCCACGCGCTGCAGCAGAGACGCCTTGTCCCTCGGAGACGGCACACCGTCGCGCACCTCAAACGCCGGCGCCACGTACACCGTCTTGTCGTCGCGGTGAGACTCGACGAAGAGGCGGTTCTCGCGGGCAAAGTCCACGAAGGACTCGTGCAGACCGTCGTTGGGCAGCAGGTCGACGTCGAGGACTAGGACAAACTCGGTCTGCGAGTTGCGGCGGGCCACGTTGCGGAGTAGGTTGACAGGGTAGGAGACCCCCAGCGCGTAATTTTCCGGGAAGCGGAGCGACCGCAGTTGGTCTGGCAGCGCGTCGCAGGACGGCGAGGAGAAGACGTGGCCGGCTGCGGCCTTGGGGACTTGGTCGCCGGCCACCGTGGGCTCTTGGTCCGGGGGTTGAGGGCCCCGGCTGTTCAGCGGGTAGACTAGGTGGAAACTCGTGTTGAACCTGGGAACGGGACGTGTCGGGACCTGTTGAGCGACGCGGGACACAACGAAGAAACAAGCGACGGAAGCGTGGATGCTTCGTGAAGCTCGTCACTAAACGCTGAAGCTGCTAAGCTCAGAACACGTGACACGTACTTCGTTAGTGTGCTTCTCGTATAGCCTCAGCCGCTTTCTACTAGGAATGCCATAAAGGAGGTGCAGAACGCGCGGGATCGCGCGTCAAGATTGAGGAAAATTGTGGAATATTTCACGACCATTTGCGCAACTAGTAATAGTGATAATAGTAATATTTATCTTGGTTCAGGAGAGCCGCGGCGCCACAGAAAAGAAAGTACCATGAAGGCCTGGCGCCGCATCTAATGATGATGTGATGAGATAATGTACAGATTACAGAGGTGCTGACTGTTTGAATGGAGCTTGTGGGCGAGGGTGAGGGGATAGTTTTACAGGTGATTACACCCAGTGTTGTTTAGCGGGCTGCTCGTTGAAGTATAGCTTCCCTTCTTGCCGTGTGTATACCATCGGATAAACAATCAGAAGACACATACTATGAGTGTGAGCGACAAAAATACCTTATAATTAGGGTTCCGTGTTTTCGGATATATCCGAGAAAAAAAATCCGAAAAACACTCGCCGGTGAATTTTCTGTCCATTCATAGTCATCCTAAAACTCCGACTTTTGAGTTCAAAATGACAATATAAAACGAAAAAGACAGTGTTTCACAAATAAATTGCATAGGAGTTCAGTGTCTGCGGTCCTGAGGAGATGCCACTTCAGTTTCCTTTGAAATCTAGAACTATTGACAAAAGGGTTTGCCTTTTAGCACGTCGAGGTTTCTTTCAGAACAACGGGTCATGATACCCGAATATTATTTATTTAGTTTTTGAATTTTTAAAACATAAGAACACAGTAAAATAAAATTCAAATTTCAAAGATCTCAGCGAAAAATAAATTCCGAAAACCCGCCAAATTTAACCATAAATAAACTCTGAAAACACGGAATCCTACTTATACTCAGTAAAAATTCCGTTACCGGTCGAGTGGCATCAGCATTTTTGCATTCTTCCTATTCTTATATTGAGGTTTAGAGACAATGGGGATCCCAGGAGAGATGTGAGCTTCTTCTACGAGACAGGTCACTGCCGGGCGAGGGGATGGAAAATGTCATACGTTAAAGGAAGATGGTAGAAAATTTTGAAATATTTCAGGGGCTAAGGCAGGAAACACTGACTTTAGGGAGGAATTGTGTTAAAGGGAGGTCGCAGACAGCTTAAAAAGCTGTCTGCGAGTCCCGTTTTTCTATGGAAGTCCAGGAGCTTCTTTGTAAGCTTCCTCAACCTTTTAAGTAGAGCCATTTTTGATTTTCCCTTTACTCTTTATGCTACAAACAAAACTCGCAATGCAGCACACATTAAAACGTCTGCATGCCAACTGTTCTTAATCAAGTACGTGTTTGCACGCAGCAGCTGTGAGCACCGTGCACGCATATGCAGAGAACCCCTTTTCGAAGAGTGACGCATTTGCGAAAGCATCGACCCACCTTTGCCTGAAAATGTCAGTCCTTGTATACAAACGCACTGATTCGTCTTTCTTTTTTCTTTTTTTGAAGGTTACATAAAGGACAAGGAACAGCAAAAGTACCACCAAACGCAATTCTAAAATCGGTAAACCGGAAAGTTTGCAAATGTTCATTTTCTTGGTCAGTTTCAGTTCAGTCAAGATGAAACTCTTCTGTTTGTTTTTTTTTTCGCGAGTTCAAAATCGGACAAACGTTTGATGAGACCGTCTAAACCGATTAACAAATAGAGAGAAAGGTCTCGCGGCTTCCGGTGTGCTTGTCTTTGGTACCGCTTCACCCACCGGTCGATGTCATCTTGTGTACGGCAGCAGAACAACTCGAGACGTGCACACGAAGCGCGGGTTGTCAATAACTTTTCACGTGAAATAGCAGACGACCACAATTTCAGCTCGCGTCGGATCTCACTTCGCCGCGGAATTCAACTCGTAGCAGACGATCAAAGTTTTTTTTTTTTTTTTTCCCGGTCCGTTTGCAGACGACGTACGGTGTTTTCTTGTTTTCTTTCCCTCTGCGAATGACGTTTGGTAGCAGACGAACCGCGTTCTTCGCTCGCGTTAACAGAAAAATCGTCTACGAACGCTATCTTCGCTCGCTCCCCGAGGGGCATCTAGACGTATTTCATGCTCGTCATTCGACGACTTCTCTCTTTAGATTGCACCAATTGGCTTTCCTAATTGCTCTGCAGGAAACTAGACGCTCCAGGGGTTCGAGTTTGGCCTCCGCGAGAGCGAGATCTAATATTGGCAACTTCCGTGAAATCGACGGCACCTATGGTGGCTAGGAATAGAAAGCTGTGGCGTGGCAGATTCGCTCGCCAGGATTTTTGAGCGAATCGGATATTCACAGCGCCTGGCGGTCTAAGACGAAGCCGTGAAAGTAGGTTCAAAAATACACGATGAGTATCGCCAATACCTCCCACGGAGCCAGCGGAGATATCGTTAGCAAATGGATCGTCTGCTAACCGTGAGACGGATGTGCGGTTTGTTTGCTACAAAACGTCAGTCGCAGACGGAAATAAAACAAGAAAACACAGTGTGTAGTGTGCTAACTAACGTAAAAAGAAAGTGAGTCTTCTACGATCCTAGTGCCACGGCTGAGTTAGATCGGACGCAGGCTGAAATTGCACATTTCGAGTTCTTTTACTCCCACACAAAAGGTGGAATTCGCCGGTGGATGAAGAAGGGCTCAGGACAAACACATCAAAGGCCGCGAGACCCCTGTCGCCATTTTTGTGAGGGCGAGAGACGTTCCAACCAAAATACTGTCTGATTGTGAACTCACGAACAGATCAAACATTTCTCATTGGTCGATTGCGCTCGCCCAGCAGCAAGCAGTCATGCCACGTCCAGTCCACAGCAGAGAAATCTCTCGCCCAAAATCGTACACCCAGATTTCTTGGAGTGCACCAGTCTCGATCATCAAGCTTCGTGGTCCGTTTGACCTGCAGGCGGTAAAGGCTCACCTGAGCGCCGGCATGCACCGCCTCATCTGGACGAGGACCTCGACGACCAGCGGCAGGTCCCGGCGCAGGGCGAACACGGTGACGGCCATCGGGCCCCGCCAGCGTTCGCTCAGGGGCCCCAGGTAGTGGACGTGGTTCACCGTCGTCTGCGTCACCAGCGTCGCGTCCGGACGCACGTGGTTCCGGGACCCTGAGAACGCGTCAAGGAAAGACCCCATTTGCACTTTGCTACGCCGCATATACGCACATCTGCAAGCTGCCACGCTTCGTAAGCCGGTCTAGCCACCGTGGCTGGAACACGCTCTTTTGGGGCACCAATATTGCAACAGTGGGCACGCCTTAGCGAGGCTCGACCATCAGACGATCTACAGAAGCCAGCAGCAAGATGGCGGATCCCAGAGCCTTATTTCCAAACGTCTGCAACGCTTCAAAAGCCAGTCTGACCACCGTGAGTGGAAAATGCTTTGTCTGCGTGGCAGTCTGACAACTGCGCGAGCACCTTAGCGAGGCTTGACTATCAGGTGATCTAGATGCACCAGCAGCAAGATATCGGCGCCGAGAGGTCGTATTTCACAAACGTCTGCCACGCTTTGAAAGCCAATCTGGCAACCGTGGATAAAAACGCTTTGTTTGGCCATCAGACTGGCAACCGTGGGCACGCCTTGGCGAGTCTCACTCTCATGGAGGTTGGGAGAAGAGGAGGCGACATACCGGCTCAAGCCAGTCAAACAAGTAGTAGTGGCGGTCGGTAGGAAGGACCCCAAGGATGCCCAAGGGTCCTTTGCGTCCAATAGCGTCTTATGATTTTGTTCGTTTTTGGTCATCGTTGGGGGCATGTTCCTGCAAACCGGAAGTATCCCGTGGCTTCACCTCCGGAGGCGTCATGTCGCCTCCAGAAGCTTCTCACCGCCATTGCGCGGCTTGACTATCAGACAATTTATACCCGTCAGTAGCAATATGGCGGCTCCCATGGGTCGTACTTGCTAACTTCTATACAGGTTAGCTAGTTTCCATGCTTCAAAAACCGACCTCGCTACCATGAATAGAAAAAAAACGCTTTGTTTGGGCGCACCTTGCTCGACTATCAGACGATCTACAGACGACAACAACAAGATGGCAGCGCCCAGATGCGGTACATGCAAACACCTATACACGTATGAAAGCAGACACGTTTCAAAAGTCACTCTGTTCACTGTGGGCTGAAAAACAAAACGCTTTGTTAGGGTACTTGTTTGAAGTCTCACTAATCTGAAGCATAGCCTCTAACCCGGTGCGTCGAAATGAAATGAAGACAGGAGCAGCGCGAGTCCATCGCGTTTCTCACCGAGCAGGCTGTCGGCGCGTGCCAGGAAGTTGACGATGTGGAACTCCCCACCGGAGTCGAGCACCGAGCTGCGGCGAATGACAGCCTGCATCTGGCTGCGGTCTTCGTCGGCGTCCCTCTGGGCCAGCGACTCGGACGCGCCACCGCTGCCGCCGGCACGACTCTTGCGGGCCTCCAGGCGGGACAGCAGCGTGATGTGGATGACCTGCGGCCAGAAGACCATAATTAGCGCGACTTCTATGGACCTTCTTGATGTCTACAAGAGGCTCAAGTGGTCCGATTTTGGTAGCCGCGAGAGCGAGAGCGAGATCGAATTAACCTCTCGCGAAACGAGCGACGATGGCGTTCGTAGACGGTTCGTCTGCTAACGTGAGCGAAGGATACGGTTCGTCTGCTACGGAACGCCCTTCGGAGACGGAAATAAAACGAGAAAACCGCGTATGTCGACTGCTAACAGACCGCAAAAAAAGTTGATCGTCTGCTACGAACCGAACGCGGCGATGAATTGAGATCGGACGCAGGCTGAAATTGTTATCGTCTGGTATTTTCGAGCTTCGTTTGCAAATCCCAAGTTGTTCTGCTGCTGTTAAAAAGCCGACATCGACCGGCGGGTCAAGGAGTGCTAAGAACAAGACATCAAAGACCGCGAGACCTCTCTCGCTTTTTGTATGTTGGTACAGCGCCTCTTACATAGGCTGTGTTCTAATTTTTTATCGATCCGACTCCGGAGTAAAATTTTCGTAACGTGGCGTTTCAAAACTTACTCGCGCTTATTCGATGACGTTAGAACTCCCTTTCCAGAAGAGGGTAATTTACTCTGGAGTAAACTGCCCTCCTCCGATAGGTGGGTAACGTCGGATAAAATCAAGTAAAGACGTCACGTGATCTGTTCGCCGTGTGCTCGTCGTCTGCTTTCTGCACTTACAGCCGTCAAATCTCGTCTGCTTCGTTGGCTTTGGTAGCATACGTTCGAAATGGCAGAGAGTGAGGTGCAGCCATTTATGTGTGGTTATTGCGATTTTCTGCTTTCAACGTACGAATTCACTGTGCACCAGATCCAGACCGTGCACCTTCGGCAGGGAGGTATGCCTGTTGTTATTATTAGAGTGTGAACGTAAGCAGGACCTTCTACGCAACCTCGTCTTCGACGTTGCAGTGTACTCCGTATTCTTACGTTCAAGGCTGAAGATGTTCGAACGCAGTAGATGATGTAGGATAATTTTTTCCCCCAGAGTCTGCGCAATGGCAGGATAACGCTTGTAGACTAGTGAAAGCTTCAAATATTTCATATATATGATCAGTCAACAACCCCACCCCCTCTCCCTTCCCAAGAAATTGCCTGTAGCGGTTTGGAAGTTCTCTCCGTGATTTTGTAATCATATTCGCGTCAAAGCGAACGTAACTTACATATCACTGTTGAGAAAGATCCCTGCGCTGTACCGCTACACCGTGTGGAAGCGGACTCTAAATGTCCGGAAACGTAATCGGTGCAAAAGACGATGCCTGGAACGTATATCATTGTTTAGGGCACCTTGACTACACTTACAGCGATCGCGCTGATTAATAAAAACAAATTCTTGATGTCTAATTGAAAGGAGTTAGTAATTTTTATCTCAATATACAGCCCAAAATGAAGGTGAGCAAGTGCAGCCGGCGGGGACACCTCCGAAAACACCGCGTCGTCACTGTCAAAGGAAAACTTCATGGCGGTTAATATTATCGTCTCTTCGAGTGCTTCCTCCATGAAGAGTAACGGACCGTTTACTCACGATACCCGCTGACATAGGGGACAGGTTAATCGGGTAAGATTTGGAACAGTCATGTTACGCAATGCCTGTCGGCTTCGAGCAGAGGCAAGCGGAAGGGAGAGGGCAAATAGTACGTTTGACTGCCGTGCGGTGGAGCCACCTAGGCGTTCAGCACGAACCTGTCGTGTAGTGAAGCCAACCACCTCTTGCTTAGGAGATTCAATGATGTTGCCCCATCAGCGCCGACAGCAAGGCATTTAAACGTCCTTTACCGACAGTCTAAAGCTCGGGACAAGCTCGCAGGTTTTCAGCGGAATATTATTTCTTATTTTTCTTATCATTCACTCGCACACGTGTCGGCTCCAACTATTTCCATACGCACAATTTATGGTAACTGCCAAGTCCCAAACTGCCGCCGAAGCAGACGACCAAGCGGCCAAGCGTTCCGCATTGCACAGGCCCCGCATGGCTGTGCTTGTTTCGTAGTTTCGGTATTTGGTATCACCGAAACTCTTTTGAATCCGGCTGGTCACATCCAAAAAAAACGTTCCACATGCTGTTTAAAAAAAACATATATACGATATATTTTCAATATTAATGTAAAAACTACACGCTAGAAAACCAAAACAAAACAGCCGCTTGGCGGCGCTACAAAGCCGTTCGTGCCAGTTCGTGCTAAAGTTCCTATATATCGGGCGTCCGCGAGAAAACCGAGACCTCCTTTTCGCACGGCAAAAATAAACTAGACAGCGCGGAGAACTCGAACTCCTTCAGAACGTAGCCCTAACCGTTCGAGCAAGATGCCAAAATTTCAGCACCAACCGTCATCTTATTCAAAAGATGTTATCAGTGATTTTCTGAAATTTTCAATGGGAAAATGGCGTCGATTTTCGCCTGTTTTCGTTTTCTGGCGCCGTAGAGCTCCATGTACTCGATAGCTCTGTCGGCCGCCATTTTCCCATTGAAAGTTTCAGAAAACCGCTTATAACTTTTTAATAAGACAACGGTTGGTGCTGAAACTTTGGCATCTTCCTCGAAAGGCTGGGGCTACGCACCGACGGAGTTCGAGCTCTCCGCGATGTCCAGTTTATTTTTGCGGTGCGAAAAACAGGGTTCGGTTTTCTCGCGGACACCTTGTACTTTAGTTCGTGCATGTTGTGAGGTGGAGCATCGGGCCTGGACATCTCTCGGAGGGAAGCCAACAGGCATAGTGTAACTTATATAGGAGGCACTGGTCGGTGAGACGTTATAATCAAAATATTGCCCGAATGCGAACTCGCGAACGGTTCAAAAATGTCGCATTGGTTGATTTCGTGCGAGCTACGGCGCCACGTCCAATCAACAGTCGAGTACGGCCTGGCTCTCACCTTCACCAAACTCGAACTCCAGAAGAGAAAAACGTGATGTGGACGACGAAACAAATGCTGACGCTCCGAAATAAGAGTACACTATAGTCCAATGATGCGATTAAGTCGAGCGATTTTGGAGCATCATTTGGAGCAGCAAAATACACTTTTGGAGTTATACTCTTCGCTAGCATTCATTCCACTGCGAATATTATGGTAAGACTGATGTTGTGCTCCTGTCCAACTAAGACACAGTGCTTCTTTTCCTTCCCACCTATGTGTAACCACGTCTCAGGATCCATTGCAGAGCACATTAAAATTGCAAAGGTAATTTAATTATGCGCATCAATAGCATCCTAATTGTAGATATTTTTGATCAGGCGGATTCAGCTCGTGACACTTAATATTCCTTACAATATTCAGCTCAACGTAATATTGTTGTTCCCAAGCCTTCATTCCAGCGAAAACGTTAATTTAGTTTTGATTTAAACTTTACTGACTTTGTACACGAAACATTGTGGGTCTATTTGGGTGTGCTAACGAAACGCACACATACACAAAAAAAGATAAAACCTTCAACACAGCCCAGTTACACATGATTAACGTGACTCATCTCCCCTTTCCCGATAGCTGGGTTAGAAGTATCCCTCCTTAAATATCGTAATTAAAAATAAATAAATAAATAAAAAGAATCCACGGTCGATGATGCACGCAAATTGTCAGTATCCCATAGTCGAACATTACAGACTAATCGTAGTTTTATAGTGCAAAAGTGTTGTAAGTTGGCGAGTTGGTTTTATAGTGCAAAAGTGTTGTAAGTTGGCGAGTTGGTTTTATAGTGCAAATTTTACTGCGTTATATTTATTTTTAAATTTGTTTTTTTCTTTTAATCTTTGACGCGCCGTCGCTTGCCATTTTACCCTTGAGGGTCGTTTTACCCTCGATGCGACGCTGCGCTGCGGCGAAGCGACAACCACAATATCGTGATGTCTACTGCGCCGGCGTAGCTTTTTCGCAATGCACGCACACGGTGAGAAGCGCACTTAACGCACTACGAACAACGAAAGATATCAAGAAACTTCCGAGTACAGAGTCGTGTTCGATACAAAAACAGTATCAAATCATACGTAATTCAAAGCGATAAAGATGTCCTGAAAATTCACTCAAGCTTACCGGAACAATCCGGCAGTGCAGCGACGCCTGAATTATTCGTTTCCGCATTCGTAAGGAAAAATTAGCGGTATCACACATATACCTAACTTAACGAATCAGAGAGATTTAAAGGCATACTTGTTGCGCGGATGTTGAAAAAAAAATTGTTTTATGTTCATACAGCCGGAAGTCAGTCTGCCTCAGTGGGCGTCTTGTGTCTCAGCTGTAGATGAGCAATTTAGCCTGTGCGGTACAACCGCTAACCTGGGGTCTTCAACGTGCACCACGCAGTAGTGATACACGACCGCACGCCGGTACGATGCTCATTCAGATCGAAACGGGCAGGGGCGGGGATTGAACCCGGGATACTGGGTTCTGCAGCGCGAGCTGCAGAACCCAGTATCCCGGGTTCAATCTCCGCCCCTGCCGGGTTCTGCAGCGCGGGCTTTCGCCCCACGTGCTCCGAGCTGGTGTGTGCCAGACCACTCGGCCACCGATTCTTTTTTTTTTTGTATTTATTGCATGGAAAGGTGACAGGGCAAAACGTCAAGCGTACAGTTCGACAAAGTTATCGCTTATAAGAATAACAATACAAATAATTAATCGGTAGTTGATCACATCAAAGTATTGGTATCGGTTTACGCTCGGGAAACGAAGAAAGGATTCAAAATAAATGGCACAGCTAGAAATCAGGAAGATGGAGACATCGATCAATGAGAGCATACCAGTCTGGGCGTTCCTTAAGATGATCCAACACATTTCTCACGTGAGATACAGTTTCTATAAAATTTGATTTTGTAGTCCGGGGTGGATCGGCATTTCTGTCGATCATTCTCGTCTTCCAGGGACTATGCAAACCCATAGCGTGAACAAATCATAAGGAAAACTATCGTTGGGTTTTAAAGGTTAAAAGCGGATTGTGTAGGCGTTGACGTCCAAGTCCTTTTTCAGTGTTCTCTGTAAGACGTCCCAGAAGAGGTAGGCGTCAGAGCAGAAAATAAAACAATGTTCTATTGTTTCTGGTTGGTTACAAAGACGGCAATTCACCGACCATGGTACAAACATTCCTCGTTCGTGAAGCCAGGGTTTCAGAGGCAACGTAGAAGTGTAGAGTTTAAAGAAAAATGACTTTGCATTAGGTGAGAAACGCAATTTTCGGACACGCGTAAGAACATCTTGTCCTGGTCCATGGTTGAATATACTTCGATACAAAGGTACAGGAAACGTTATGTCAAGAGGATCGGCATATAATGCTTTGCGTGAAATCGTAAATAAATATTCCAATGAAAAACGGGTTCTTAGAAACTCTATTACGCTTACTACTTCTCTGAGGAATCCCAAGGGACGTGATGCGCCCGCCGATACCGATGAAACCACCAAATAAGGTAAAGCATCTGAGAGTTCTGCCTGTAGGTAAGTACGAAGGAAATGATGCGATGTTGTTCTGAAGAATAGAAAACGAGTTATTATTTGTTTTTAAAAGATATGTAATAGTCCGAGACCACCGACATCAACAGGGCGAAAAAGATTGTCTCGTCGCATAGGTTCCCAAGTGGAGTTCCACACGAAAGTAGCAAAAACCCTGCTGAAAATTTTGAATGAGTGTTCTGGCGCAGCAAATAACCTGAAGGATATACCGGAGTTTCGCTGCAAGAAAAATATTACACGCTTTTGCTCGCCCAAAAATGACCCACTGATTTGTTTTCATAATGTTAGCTTGACTTTTGATTTTTGCCACTCGTTCTGTCCACTAGTGGCCATTGTTCCGAATACAGTTGAGGGGCACTCCTAAGTACTGGGGAGCAACGCAAGTCCACGATATGCCAGCATATTGTGAGGGTGTTGTGGCCCATTGCCCGCACCAGAAGCAAACGCATTTCGTCTTATTAATAAGAGCACCGGTAGCATCACGGAAGTTTTGAGTTAAAGTGAAGACATCGTCTATGCTCCGCTTATCAGCACCAAAAAAAAAAAAAAAACGCAATATCATCGGCGTATGCTAACACCTTAACCTCTGTGGAGTAGAAATGATAACCTTTCACGGTAGGGTTTCTGAGCACGCTTAAGCACAAGGGTTCCAGATATAGAGAAAATAAAAGAGGGGATAAGGGGCATCCTTGTTTGACCAATGATTCTAGTCGAATTGGACTTGAAAGCGAATTATTGATTATAAGCCTCGTGGCACAGTTACGGTAACATATCTCAATACCAGAGGAAAGCGTGGGACACCCGGTCGAATGCCTTCGCCAAGTCTACTTGCACCATGGCAACTTGTCCAGCATGCAGAACGCAGGTTTCTATTACTGCACGTGCCACGTGTATGTTGGTTTTTATTCATCGCCTCTTAATTCCACAGGTCTGGTGGTTACCAACAAGACTGGACGTAACAAACTGAAGTCTTTTTGTCAGAATTTAAGCGAATATTTTATAATCCACATTGCATAAAGTAATTCGCCGGTAGCTTTCAGCATGAATGAGCTTATCTGGATCTTTACTTTTGGGAATAACGACCGTGTGGCTGTTATAAAATGTAGGTGGCAAGGCTCCCACTTCATAAGCCTCCAAGAAGACCTCGAGTAGAAAAAAGCACAGCTGCGCTTTGTATTTCTTGTAAAATTCGAATGGGAGTCCATCAGGTCCTGGTATTTTAGAGTTTGGTAGCTGGTCTACCGCCCATCGGACCTCTTCTAGCGTTATTGGTCCGCTAAGCAGGTCGCGTTGAAGCTGGTCAACCTGGGGCATCAAAGAGACCAAGGGCTTTGCTTATTGATTGTCCACGGATTGTTTGTGCCCAAAGAGGTTTTGGTAATGAAGCTCAAACGTTTTCAAAATGTCGTCTTCGTGTGTTGAGAGCGTCCCATTACAATTTAAAAGTTTACTTTTCTTTGAAAGTCAATTTCGCATCTCGTCGTCGATTGCGCGACGCGAAGGTGTCTCAGAGGATAGAGATCGTTTGCACCTACGTACAAGTGCACCATGATAACGGTTTTGTTCGTAACGCTGTATCTGACATTTAACGCGTGTAATTTCTTCCTGAAACAAGCCGGGTGTTTCACACTCCAGCTCATGAAGAATGTGTAAATTTTTCAAGAGGGTAGATTCTTCTATCTTTGCATGAAACGATGCAATGCATGCGCATTCAATTGCTTCGTTTTTAACCTCCTGCTTGAAAGAGTCCCACTGAGCAAAAATGCCAAATTTATCATTTGTTGTTGCTTTGTTGAAACATTCGCGCACACGCTCTTCGAAATCTGTGTTCTCTAAAAGTCTCGTGTTGAATTTCCACAAAGCCTATTTTGGTTTTGCCTTACGTTGCGCGTCTGTTCCGATACGGACGCTAACAAGGCAATGATCTGAAAACGAAACTGGTTTAACGGCATATGCAGTCACATACGAAAAAAAGTGAACTTGAAACGTAAATACGATCAAGTCTGGCATTACATGAAGCTTGGAGGTGGGTGTATCGGAAAGAAGTATTTTGAGAAGCTCCAAGAGCAAATAGGTGGTATTCATATGTGAGAGTGTTGAGTCTGTCAGCACTTCTGTCAGGTCGAGAAGGGGGTGTTGATCTATCGTTTTTATTACACACACAATTAAAATCACCGAACAAAATAATTTGTTTGTCGGTATCTAGTATGGGGGAAGGCTTTCAAAAAAAGAGCATAGCTGTCAAACGTAGTTATGAACATAAATCCAAATTAATCGCCAGTATGTACCATGTAACGAAAAATCGCAACATATCAACGTTCCGACATTGACGGCATGTGAGAGTGACGTATATCCTAGCCCCTTCCTTAAAAACAAAAGCACCCTCCCGACAACCCATCAGCGTGACTAACACATACCTAATAATTTGAGAGGATAGGTTCCAGTGCACAAGCCGTGTTCTCATCAGACGATATTTTTGTCTCCAGAACGACAACAAAATCGATCTGTTCTTTTGAGAAGAGCCTATACAATTGCGATTGCCGTGCACGTGAACACAGTCCTCTGACGTTCATGGTAGCGAAGATGAGGGGAGGAAATGCCAGAGAGGTGTTAGTTAGGGGGGCAGTGCATCGCCGTCCTTCACCGCGTGGTCAGGCTGTGGGGTCCTGCTTTGTGGGTGTTCCCGCACCGTGGTCGGCTTGCGTTTCACGTCGCCTCTCTCGTCGTTCTTGCCTTCCAAGGCACCTGTTGTAGATGACTGGGACATAGTCGTTGTTGAAGGAGCGGGTCGCTTGACGGGTGCTCCGCTGTACGGGGTGGGACGTACTCGTCGAGGTAGCAGCTGTTGGAGAGAAAGCTCTGGAGTCGTGTCTAAGGGAGGAAATTCGCTATTTGGCCAATCTTCCTTTGTTGCCTTGATTATGTTTCCTTGTGTTCTCGGTCCTGGCCCTGCGTTAGGTATCGTCTTCTCAGGGCTGACGGAGTCTGACTGCTGTGTCAAAATTTCCAGCTCAGTTTTCGTTGTCGAGGTAGTGAGAGCGATCACCTCTCCTGTTGCGTCCACAACCTCGCTGATGTCCATGAGGTGTTCCTGGACAATGTCGTCAGTCGGGCTTCTTGATTGGCTAAGCTTGTCTGCGTAGGTCGTCACACACTCACTCGTAGCGTGGCCATAACAAGGGCACTCCCCGCATCATGGGGTTCTACACTCACGACGGATGTGACCTATGCGATTACATCGAAGGCACAGTGGGGGACGGCCCGGCACGAGCACCAAGCTTCGGCAGCCAAAGACTGTGAGCTGGTGTGGAAGTTGGCTTGCGTTCATCCCTTCCCGAAGCGTCAAGGTCACTTCTTTGTTGAGCGTCTCCATCTGTTCCATTCCGGCGCATCTCCACTTTTCCTTTACGATGGAACGAACTGTACCAAATGGTGCCAGCGCTTCTTCGATACGTTGACTTTCCATGTGGACGGGAAGCCATAATAGCTTCAGTTTTACGTCTCTGGCGTCCGGGTCGATAATCAGGCACCTGCGTCCCTTTACGCGAAGTTCAACTTTGTTGACGAGTTTGGCCTTCGCGTTTGCACTTGCGCAAGTCACCATCCATATGTGGTTCATCTGGAATTAGCCTATCCCGATGATTTCCTGGCTATCAACCACGTCTCGTAAGGCATCTCGGAAGTCCGGTGCTCTATATGGCCTCGCTGCCAGATCTCCGTGCAGAAATACCGAATTGAGGCTCAAATTACCTGTAGGTAGACGGGGTAGGACGGTCCGGTACTCTTCAGTCGCCATTTCAGCGGCCGAAGCCTCAGCAGTTCCCCGGCCTGTGGCCGGTGTATTTTCACTGAAGAGCATCGAAACGCGACCGTTTCGAACGGCGTCTTCTTTCTCCCTTTGGCCACCGATCCACCCCATTCGGATGTTTAGACAGCGAAGAGTTAGTTTTCCTTGATATGTCATTATTGCTGTATCCTCTATATCGCTATGCATATATGGGCTGTTTGGATAGCGCAGTAGGACTCCTAAACTGCAATATCTAATGCACATCACACAGTAGTGATCCCACGATCGCACGCCGACACTGTAACCAATCCCGTGAAATATTATTAAGGCTACCAGGGCTGAGCGTTAGCAAGCAGCAAAAGAGGAGGCAGATGGCACGTATTTTCCTATCGCCTTCAGCGACGCCAGAGGGCCAGTGGCCTAACGCGTTAGCGCACCACGGCTCGGAGCACGTGGATGCGAAAGCTTGCGCTACAGAGTCTAGGAACACTAGGCTCAATACCCGCGCCCCGCTGTTTTTGGTATGGATGGAAATGGGCACATTTGCAAAAGTCACAAGTCCTTGCGCGCGAGCCGCGCAACGAATTGTGGGAACGGCCTGTATGTTCCGTCCTGTATGTTCCATAGCGCCCATCCTGTCGTCTTTGTGTCTTTATTGTCTTTGTTTTGTTTGCGCTTTTTAACCTTTTAAATCAGTATGAACCAACTTGGCTAAACACAAGTTTTAATCCAATGTATTTTCCTCTCTGTTTCGGTAGCATCTACCACGTTACATTGCCAGAAAGCGAGCGTGCGAGAGAGAGAGAGAGAGTGATAAGTTGCCTCCGTGGTCTGCAGGTATACAGGCGGCTCTATACAGACATTTCCCAGAATGCGTTGCGGCGCCGGTGAAGGGCGCGCTCCACGTTTCGCAAAAGATTTATTGCCCGGCGTGCGGAGGCATATAAGCACAACTTCTTGGTGCACACAAAAAACCACAAGTTAGTACTGGGAAACACTATCACAAGGTCTCGAGGGCATGTAAACGTCCCACTTTGCAAACATTCAGAACTTGCAACTTCTCTTGCGTTTTTCTTTCTTGTTTTTTTTTTTTCGGAGAGGCGCTTGACGTTAAAGGCTGTTCTTACCATGTCAAGTATCCTAGCTTTCGATAATATCGACTAAAAGCATGTTATCAATGGCGACTCCAAGCCATAATTTACCTCGTCCTTCAAGCTGACATGTAATCAATAAAACAAAAAAAAAAATAAAAAATTAAAGGAAGTGTGACAGCGTATGATAGAAAGGCTTCCGTGCTAAAAAAAAAAAAAAAGTGGAGAAGGAAAAAAAGTTCTCCCTGCTTCCCGGATTCCACGAGAAAATCATTTGTCAAGCCCAAGCATTACTTTCAGTGTCTCCGCTCTCAACCGAAGCTAAGATCGCTTCTGCTCCAGAAACACGCGGAAACTATACTTTACCACCGCCTTTAAAAAAAAAAAAATGTAACGCAGTAATGAATTGTTTCCGACAGTGTCAACTACTTTCAACTTATCCTCTTTCTTTTAAGGGAATATCGTGCACTTGACTGCAGTATATAGTCAACATTAAATCATCCGAATTAACTTTCTCCCACTCTCTCTCTCTCTCCCTCTCTCAACTCCGACTCAGATTTCAACATTTTACGCGTTCCCGAGACAGTTTCCACGAGTTATGATCATAGATAGAATGAAGAAGGCAGGGCGGCGTCACTTTCCGATGCCCGTGCTTCATGCAACACGCGCTCGCTGCCTTCCACCGTGCTGCTTGTGCGCGCTCGAGGCTAACCAGACGCCGAAACGTTATCGAAGGCACAAATCCCGCGCTGGAGGCGGCCGGGAAACAGGACAGACTTGTCCGCCGTTCTAGCCCCGTCAGTGACCATGCCAACAACGAACGTTTGAGATGTAAAAACATTTCCTAGTTATTCACTCCGCGTCCGTGCAGCCACGACCCTCGTCGTCTAAAACAACGCATTTACTATCGCCTACTTCATTCCAAAACGATCCCGATTCTTTACAAACTGCGGCAATTAAAACTATGGACTGGTTTGAAGCTAATTTAATTAAAAGTTAATGCGTCTAAAA
>JABSTQ010002982.1:0-22621 GCA_013358835.2 Ixodes persulcatus
GCCCTACCGTGTGTAAGATTTCCGGGACACCCTGAATCATCTGGCAGTGCTCCCCGAGGTTATCGTTTTTGGGGTCGTACCAGAAGAACCATGTCTGGGCCGTGACCTTCAAGTCACAGGAGGGTAAACGGAAAGTCCTCGTGGCGAGAGACCTCATCGTCGAAGGAACCGTTGCATCGCCATCGATCCCGGCAACCGAGACGTTCGCATCAAGCTGCACTGGTTTAGCTGGTTTTTAAGCTGGTTTGAGCTGGTTCGAGCTGGTCTAGGTAGTAATCATGCTGGTTAAAGCTGGTTCAAGCTGGTTCGAGCTGGTTCGAGCTGGCACAGCAGCTGGGCAAGCTGGTACTTGCGCTGGTTCACGCTTGTCATGCTGGTTCGAGGTGGTTCTGAATCTGGCCCAAGCTGGTTCAAGCTGGCTAATTTGGTCTTGCTGGGAGCGCGCACGCCAAAGTCGGCGAGAGCTTGTCGAACTTGTATTGCCGGAAGCGCGCGCGCAAGGTGGGCTGGGGTGGGGACGATGCCACGTCACGTTCTTTGTCCTCTCATTTTTGGTAGACGACGGAGCGCTTCAGGCACTTTGCGAGCTTCCTTTGTGTGCGAGAAAAGAGAGAGAGAGAGTGGTAGGAACGGAGAATTTGAGACACGTTTGGCTATCTTGGGCAGATTTTCGAAGGGACGGCTGTGTGCGCGTTGTTTGGCGACTACTCGAACGGCGGTGCAAGCGAAGCGGGATTTAAGCAGACAGCAAGCGGCAGTCCGTTCAGCGCGGGAGGAAGTCAGATGCCCCGACTGAGGCGTCGTTGCGTGTCTTCGAACATCTGTGTGCTCTGAATGACGGTGGTGCCGAGGAGTATCGCCAATGCCATCCAAGCCACACTGATTTCCTCGCCTCTGCCGACTACGCAAGAGGACGCTTCGCCCCCATTACGGGCGGGAACAAGGTTTGCGTCTCTCATCCGTGTAGTATTTTTTATTTTTATTGCCTGTTTTCGGCGTGTGTCTAGTATTTTTCGTGTTGAGAGACAAGAAATCTTGTTTTAATAGCATTGTTTGTTTTGCACTGAGAACCACTGTCTCTGCGCCGGTTATTACTGTGTCAGCGCAGTGAATGTGTAGCATCTGAGCGCATGTGAGCATACCGCGAATACGAAAATAATAAATTAGATGCCCAGCTGGATTTTCTAAAGCGTATGGCTTGTTTATCCTGTGTATTTATTTAAACTGGTTAAACTGGTGGGGAAGTACACCAGCCTAAACAGCATGAGAAGTTCACCCAGCATAACCCAGCATTTGCCCAGCATTCACCTAGCACAACCCAGCATCCAACCAGCTCGACCAGCACGGCAATCTGGGCATGCTGGTGTAATACCCAGCATGAAGCTGGGATGCTGGGACCGTTATGAATCTGGGATGCTGGGACCAGCATGAATCTGGGATGCTGGGACCAGCTTGTTGTGGGCATGCTGAAGCAATAACCCAGCATGAAGTGCTGGGTTATTGCTGGTTGGTGGTGGGACCAGCTTGTGCTGGCTTTTTTCAATAGGAGTTGGACGACCTGCTACCAGCTACGCGTCGCCGGGGGGCTGGACTCGTCGCAGTACCGGCAGGGCACCGCTCTGCCTGCGCTGCCAGAGAACCGGTCATATCCGCCGAGAGAGTCGGGTGCCGAATCGCGAAGCCTGTAGCCGGTTCGGTCATGATGCCGACCACTGTGTGAAGACGTACGCAGCGGCCACGGGCTCCGGAGGAGGGAATGCCAACGCTGAGCTTGTCATGGACAAAGTGGATGCGGAAGCGGCGATCGAGGGGGCGGTTCCTGTCACCGAGACTCTGGACGGCGCGACCAAGAACGAAGCTTTCCGATCCGGGTTAGTGCGTCCGCCGACGAAGGAAGACACGCCGCTGGTTGCGGTGAACACGGCGAAACCTGTGGAGGAGACCCCGAGAAAGGACGAGACGACGGCAACGCCAAGCAAGGCGAGGTCGACGGAAAACGTCAAGGAGCAGCAAGGCAACAAGGTCAGCATGGCCGACGCTAGCGCGATGGCCAGACAGCGTCCCCTAGAGCAAGACCCGAATTCGACCAAGGGCAGCAGCGCATCGAGCCCGTCGGAACCGCCAGCGAAGACGCTGTTACAAAGAAGGAATCCGACGTTCAGGCCATTGCCAAGCTCTGCTCCCGAACCCAGCAGTCCGGACAAGCCGGCCGGCTGACGTGGTCTCGAGTCGGCTCCTGGTGAGTGTCCCTAGAATGCGCGATTCCCTGAACCGCGAGGACGCATAGCCTTGTCAAAAAGCTGAAAGTAGTGACATTAAACGTCCGAGGGTTCGCCTCGCGTCGTGAAGAGTGTCAGGTGAAAAGGCTCGTTATTTACATTGGCATTGACGTCCTCGCAATTCAAGAGACGAAAGTGAAAAGCGACGAAGGGACCGCACACCTGCTAGCGTCTTTCTTAGGTTCTTATGAGGTTTACGTGTCGCGCGCAAACGGGATGTCTGGGGGATGGATGCTCTTTATAAGAAAATCGTTAAATTCGCAAGTCAAATCTGTCATAGCAGATAGTAAAGGTCGGTTTGTAATGTGTGACTGTAGCATTACTAATGCGGACTATAGAATTATAAGTGTTTACGCCCTAAATAATACAAATGGAAGGAAAATATGTCTTGAACGCATTTGCCCGTACTTGGATTGCCAAAGCAAGATAGTTTTGTTAGGGGGCACCAAAGCGATAGTACTACGCAAATTTTAGAGGAAAAGACAACAGAGTTTAGTTTACAAGATGTCGCGAATTTTCAAAAAATTTATTCGGATTTATGGTTCACACACTATCAATCTTCAAGTCATGCTCGCCTTGACAGGGCGTATGTGTCTATTGAACTTTTAACTGGATACGACGAATATAATGTGCTACCAGTGTTCTTTTCTTACCATGCGTTGGTCTCTTCTACTATCGGAGGGAAAAGCAAAAAGCCTAGGTTTCAATGGGACCTGTGGAAGCTTAATAATAACCTTCTCATAGATGATATCTTTGATCAAATAGTAGACGAATTGTTCATTAAGATGCTTAATTTAAGTACCAGCGCAAGTGAAAAATGGGAATGCTTTAAACGCGAAGTTAAGTTAAGCGCAATAGAACGATCCAGCACAATCGAGTACTGGAAGAAAGCCGAGGAAAAGGTGCTCCTCGAAGATCTACTTAGAGTGCCCAAGCTTAAAAGCGAAAATAATGGTGGGTTTGCAGATCAGCCTAAACATTTGAAGAAAAACATCGCGGAATTAGAGTCTGAGAAATATAAAGGTGCCCTCATACGAGCTCGTGCTGAAAGATATATTTTAGGGGAACATCCAACTAAACGGTCATTAAGCGCTGAGGCTAAACATGTAAGGGCAAAAAATATCGCCGAAATCGATTACTGCGGCCTGCCGCGTCGCCGTCCGAAGTAATAGAAAAAGCATTCACCGAATACTATAGTAGTCTGTTTCGGTGGCAGAAGCATGGCAGTTACTCGCAATTGGCAGATTATCTAGCAGAGATCCCAAGTCTAAGTAAAAAGATAACCGAGAGGCTGGAAGAGCCGATAATCGTAGCCAAGATTGAGCGAGCGATTGACGACCTCTCGGCCAAAAAATCGCCGGGGCCTGACGGACTAACGGCCTCCTTTCATAAAAAGTATAAAAGCGTCATTGCTAAGCATCTGCACCCAATAATAATTGAAGCGGTTGAGACGAAAAAGTTACCGGTCACATTCTTAAGCACACACACCGTACTTATTCCGAAGGACGACGGTGAACAAAAATTAAAGAATGTCGGGAACTATAGGCCCATAGTGCTTGGAAATGTCGATTTTAAGGTACTAATGAAAGTTTTAGCTTGGCGATTCCAAAGCGTTATTAATGAAATAGTAGACGAGCATCAGACCTGCGGAATAATAGGGAGATCTATTTGACCAATGTTCACATTGCGAGGAGCGTATTTGAGCTGTGTGGTGAAGACCTAGACCAAGTTGCCATGCTCCAGGTCGATCTGGAGAAGGCATTTGACCGCGTTCTACATTATGCACTCTATAAAATATTGGAACACGTGGGAGTAGGTGAACTATTTATAAGTTTAGTTCAAATGGCGTATACTGGGTGTACAACACAACTTATAATTAACGGCAAGCTATCAAAACGAATTAATGTCAAGTCATCAGCGAAAGAGGGTTGCCCATTATCACCTTTGTTGTTTAGTATTTATCTGGAACCTTTTTGTAGGAATGTTCTTTAAAACAAACTTATAAATGGGTTTTCGCTCCAGAACAAAAAAAGTTAAACTGTTGGCTTATGCAGATGATGTGGCCTTATTTTGTAAAGAAAAGAATAGTATTGTAGCAGCGGTAAATGAGGTCAAGCTTTATTGTGAACGAACGGGGGCGGCACTAAACTGGCAAAAGTGCTGCGGCCTTTGGCATGGCACATGGGCCACGAAACCAGGCGTCTATCAAGATGTGACCTTTTTGCCAACGCGGACCAAGTATCTTGGCGTTCCACTACACCATTATAAACAAATCGAATACTTACTAGTCGGCAGTTATTCAGGAAACGCGCAAAAAAGCTGGTAAATGGGGCGGATGGGAAATGTCCATATTCACGCGTGCAACCCTTTGTAATATGGTTTTGATCGCTAGGGTTTGGTATGTACTTCAAGTTTTGGCATGTGCTAGGGTAAATATTCAAAATTTGCACCGTGTGTTTGCCATGTACATCTGGTGGTCGGGATGGAAAAGAATGTGCCGCGACAATCTCTTTCGTCGCGTCAGCAAAGGGGTGCTTTCATTATCGCATGTACTTGTTAAGCAAGTGGTTTCACGTCTTTCTGTTTTTAAGAGATCAATCTAATCCTTTTCTTCTGGCTATAAATCTGAGCAGAATGTCAAATAAGATCCCATCATTTGCGGTCTTTTCGTGTTGCCGTGAGCAAAGCAGAATCGGTAGTTTTCTTGGAGAAGTGACAGAGGCTTTTCGTTTTCTATGTGTTCGTTTTTCTCTTTAATATTTCTCAACTGCCACGCGAAAGCGCTTAACGAGGGATAATATTGAAATTATTTTTGCAGTTACCGGGTACCGCTCCCTATTTTATGCAGGCCCAGGGCAGGATGTTTTATCTAGAGTAAAACAGATGTCAGTTTCACCTGCCGTTAAAACCTTTTTTTTTAAGTTACACACGAACGCGCTACCCGTAAAAACTTGGCTTAAACAGAGACATATTTTTGTTCCTTGGGGTGTGGATTGCTTTCTGTGTAAAAAAGAATGAACTGTTGAACACGTTTTCTTAAACTGCTGGGACACGTTTCTATTTTTGGACGTTCTCCAGTGAACCATTAAAAAGGACTTTCCTTTAACTCCGCATAGCATTCGGTTCCTTCCCGTCAAAAGGGGTAATAAGATCCCAACTGACCTTGTCATGCTCCTGGGCCTGCATGCAATATGGCGTAGCAGAATGGCCGTGAGGCATCCGGACGTTGACGCGCGTCCTGTACGTCTGTATTTTATAGTGTCTCTTCGCGTCATGAAGTCAGTGTACGCCACGTTAGAATCTCCACCTGACTGGACGGCGATTCTGGACGTTCTCGAGAACGTGAAAGAATTTTGAAGTGCATACACGCGGATAGTTTGACATGTGTGGGTATGTGATTTTACCATTTTGACTCCTTTGTTGTATTACATGTCAAAGTAGGCAGCAAAAAAAATCCGCTTGTGGTCTAGCGGTTCCTTGCCTTCCTCGCAAACAGCCAAGGTTCAATTCCTGGCCGCGGGTAAACATTTTTTTTGGACTCTGTAATGTGAAGTTCTGGTAAATTTTAGAACCGTGTTGCTGATGCATGTTAGAAAGTTCCATGCGCGAACCTTCTACGTCGATCGTTCCACAAGCCTACGCGTGTACAAAAGGGGCTCCATGTGGCAAGCTAGAGTCGGTCTCGCCCCAGCGTTCGATCCTGCCGTTACGCCGACTTCGACGCCCGCGACGCTCTGCTGTCATACTCTGTCTCATTTTTGGCTTTGGCCACAAGTTCGCCCCATTAAACAATTTCAGTTTCCTCAGTCATTATTTGCTTCGTCACCTCATCATTCGTGACAATATCACGGGAGTGAACCCACTGCCAGAGAATGTAGAAGGGATCCAACACATTCCCAAGCCTTCGAACATCAAACAACTTCGAGAATATCAGGACCTGTTGAATTTCTTCCGCCTAGTTCTTCCTTAATGCACCACAACAATACAACTGCTTACACATATGTGGTGTGACAAGCACAATCAGAAACAAGAAATCATCTGGAATGAGGTCAGATCCCGCATCTTTGAGAAAATTTAATCCGATCTCTCCAATGCAACGATGCTCAGATATATCTGCTAAACGCCCCACATGCATCATGACAGATACGTCCGATGAATGATGGTCATGCCGCAACACGTTGGACAGCACTGCAAACCCTTCTCGTTTTCTCATAATTACGACCAACCGAACATATGTACAGAGCATTTTGACGAAAGCCCTCAACGATCTATTCCGCCATCAAACCTTGTTAAAACTTCCTCAAGTGTCATATCTTAGCCACTTGCATCTGCTTCGAGATCTGAGTAAGCTGGGTGTTCACCAAGGTAAATAAAAAAATAGTTTTATAACAAAATGCACAACATACGTTCAATGTATTGAAAGAAGCCGTAACCAAAATGTTGATGATCTATCACGCGCAACCGTTCATGAACTACAAAAAAATATCATGAACCTCAACATTTTTCGCCGGCTAGCAGAATTGCATGCTGGTGAAGACCTTCGAGTCCTACGTACTGGAAGCGGTGCCCTTTTGATTGAAGTCATTAACATTCCTGGATCCAGCGACGTCGTAATATGCGAAATCTCCCCATGGATCAAACGACCATTACTTACTTGACAGATGTCCATCGTCCGATTCATCATTCGCTTCAATTTCTAGCACATCCAGGTATTTGTGGAATTCAACGCATTGTCGCATTCAGGTTTTTCTTGCCAAAAACTTATACCTATGCTCCTGAGTGAACAAGAATCTGCCAGAAATGCCAGAGAGCAAAACTCCAACGACACAACCGTTTCTGATGCACGAAGAGCGCGTTGTTGCAGGTCAGGATTGAAGAAAGGCTAATCATGCAATATCAAGACGACATAATCACATCTTTTAGGTAGCAACAATTATATAGACCTTTTCGCATAACCTCATACCAGCGCGCAATTGACGTTCCCTCTAACCATTGCTTTTAAAGCATGATATGATTTTTTACGCTACTCCCAATTCTAAACTTTTGTCCGTCTGCCCGTTTACTTTTTAGCTAAGTTTGGAGCATAAATTGGCGTCAAGTGACGTCAAGTGACATCACGTGACCTATACACCTTGGGAAAATTGACTGAATGTAAAAATACGTTCACTCAGTTTCCCCGCTAAATTTAGCGGGAAACTTTACGTCTTCTTGCCAAAACATGAAGTTAGTTTTCTCACTATATTCAGCGAAAAATTGACGTCACGTGACCTATACACCAATTTAGATGCTCGCTAAGCTCAGCGAGTATATTCACGTTTTGTGATCCAGGATATCAATCCAGTTTCCCAGCTAAATTTAGCGCGCGAACTCCACCACACGTGACCTTACGCCACGAGACTTATACAGCCATTCAGTTTCTCCGCTAAGCTTGAAAATATATGTCAGGTGATACACCATTCGTTTCATAATTCCTACTCCGATTCCCTATAAGTCATACAATGCACAAGAGGAATTTAAAGAAAATGGTCATTGCGAAATGTTTTTTTTTTATTGCTCGCTGACTAAGAGTATGCAATAGCCACGGGTATGGACAAAAAAAGGGACACCGTCCGTCAGATATTTCAGAGTGTTTATTTATCGTGTTACTCATTTCAAATATCGACGGCTGTCTGGATATCACTGTGTCGTCCTCGGGTGCAAAAGTAATTTTAATAAGCATAAGATCAACCGCAGAAAGTGCACGATGAACACATTAACTGCCACGCATGTGTACGTGATATGTTAATTAGCTTCACATGTTTCCAAATTATCCTTATGTATGAAGTCAGTCGATTGCGAGCGTGTTCGCCAAAGCATTATGCAAGATTCATCGTCATATTTATGCTCACGACAACTTCGTCTAAGACAAGCAGGCTGAATCCAGCCCCGTTATCAAGGCGGGGTATGCTATTAACCCATGTCATGTGAATTGTTGAAATCGTCTACATGCTATCACTAAAGATGCAGCCTTCAAATGTAAAGAGTTTACCCACGTAGACTATCCGTCCTGAATCTTTCGAGGAGCCGAGGTGATGGCCTATCCTAAGCCCATTAAACGCCGCTACCTTTTCTACTGCAAGTATCATGAAACCTTTTACCAGTTTATCAGGAAGTGCAGTGCTACACTTCGGTGTAAAATTTAATTGGTATTTCAAAAACGTTTCTTTCTAGATGCAGAAGGTTCTCAAGTGGAAACATTGGCCAGAAACGAGATACATTGAGTTCATTGGAGAAGTCAGTCGCCACATTATGCATATCGTTCCGCTAAACCTACTTATGGAACTACTCCGAGCAGTTGATGTGCAGGGGGACTTCTCACTTTTTGTACATTATTCGGGAGATTTTTTTTGCGATGCCGGCAGCGTTTGTTGCTTTCCGTGCGAAACCATGTGATGTCCACGTCCTTTATCGTTCCAAAAGTACAGGGCTTCATATGGACCGGACAATTCTCTTTCCGGGGCAACTTCACCGAAACGGCTTTGTACAATGAATCGTAGAAACTTCAATAGGTCATGTTGAGACTCCCTATGCAGGTCCACGTGCAGCCTTCATGCTGCTACTCGCAGCTTTACAAGCAGATTGGAAAGCAATGAACAATACCGTCTCTTACTACGAAGAGTGGGCTGGTAGTCACTAATAAACTTATCAAGCAAATCAGCGCCACCCAAGTGCTTGCTGTATTGACGGATAGGTTTGGGCTGTTGTACTTGAACTCTCTTGCGCTGTGTTCGACTGTAGCGGGTCGTGCTTACCAAAGGATGAAGACTGTCCTAGTTGGTTGCCACACACACGCACTTGTTATCGCTCCATTTGACGGCAAGCACTTCTCCGTCGCAGCGCAAGTCAAACTTTCTGCGATCGTTCTTGCTGAGTAGCTTGGCGTCTTCAAGGGGACATTTTCTTAGCCTTGCTTTTATTGCTGTTCCTGTCGCTCGGAAGCCCACGTGTTTTAGCTCTAGAAGAAGGCTCTGTGATGTGAAGAACTTGTCCATGAAGATGAAATGATCAGTGGGCATAGAAACACATTTAAACGCAGTAAGTACCACACGGCTGCCCAAAGGTTCTGTGGTTGATGCTTCACCATTCTTTCCACAGTAGATGTCAATATGAAAAGGATATCCCAATGAAAAGCACAAGACCCACTGCTTATACCCAAAACAAATGGGCTTTCTTTTGATGAACATCTTGCAACTATGTCGTGGAAAGTAAGGCACCATGTGCTCATCCACACTGAGCTACGTTGCAAATGCACCGAACTGCAGCAGGCTTTTGTCGAGTGCTTGCAAAAGAGGATGAAGTTTTGTAATGTTGTCGTCCTTCTTCAGTGTTTCGTTGTTGGCTGCGTGCAGGTACTTTATCTGTCGAAACTTGAACCGGCTCGTCACTTTTCCAACGAGAGACACGCTTACGTCTTTTGATTTGGAACAGTACAAATCTTCTCGTAAAAACGAGTGGTAGCCATTCAAGAAAAGTATACCCAGGAGTTTGTAGAGGTCTGTTTTAGTGAAAAAATGTTGATCATTCCTCTGGCGGGCCCATCTATTAGTCTCGGTGATGGGGAGATCAAACATTTCTTTATTAAGTTACTTCTTGGAGTGGTGTACAGGCTCTACGTCTACCAAATCGGGACGCAGGGCGCAAAGAGGTTCAGGCACAGTTGGAGTGATTGGGTCTGAGAAGATCTCATAAACGTGCCAGTTTGGTACATCTTCCATTCTATTTCTGTTTATTTGCTGGCTCTTTTTATTTGTTCAGTGAACATTTCTAGATTGCACTTCAACTTCGCCGGTGACATCGCAAGGCACTGTCGAGGTTAGCAATATATCAGCATTTTCCTCTTCCTCGTCGGTGAAACGATCATCTCCACTTGATGGTGGCGGGATTACCAAGTCGGCACTTTCTTCTTTGTCGTCGTCTAGAACCATTTTCACGGCGTCTTCAAGTGTCAAGCATCGCCGCCGGAACATCTATAAAACGAGTATTTATGGTGTCATTATTCCCTGCCTGAACGCTGAAACGAGCTTCTGCCACCACTTCATACATATTCGTCCATCGTTCCCTTATGGGAACGTCAAAGATTACAAGCCTGCAACATGCACAATACCTTTGTCTCCACAAATTCAACTTTACAGAAAAAAAAGATAGTTCTCGTATATGATGTTAAAATATAGCGCGTTTTAGATTTTTAACATACCTTTGATGCCGATTTGTGTCCGGACGGACGTAGGCAAACGCAGGAAGGCAAAAAAGACCAAGAGAAAACGTGATGCAGAAGAAAACGAAACTATAATATTGGCACGAAAGGTTATCTTCTGAATGAGCCATCGTTTTAGAACATCCCAAGCTTGATTTTAAGAGCTTTGATGTTAAAGTAAAAAAAACTGGGTGCTGTTTTGCACTTGCAGGTTTTGTTCCCAAATGGGAACATTGGCCTTTATTGGGTTAGCTAGCTCGATTCAACTGCCAGCCAGCTCGATTCAACTGCAATTCAGCCAACTTATTGTAACCCACCATAGTCAAGCCTTGCCAAGTTACCCTTATAACCTCACCATTGCCAATCCGTATCGGTGTGGTGCCACCACCAGCCGGTTTTCCAAGTTCAAAGCCGCTAGACGGTGTTAACGACGCCGCAATTCTTAAGATGACGGCGGTCTTTAAAACAAACGTCTATTGAAATTTCAAAAGCAACCAGCCGGCTCAATACAGAAAAAAAACCGGGGGAAGGTGAAGTAAGTAAGGAGGGGAATAAGGAGGGAAAGGTAAGATATGGGAAACGGCCAAGTTGGGCGACAGAGTTATCTGTGATTTGAAAATTTCATCCGGTTTTTTCCATAAAAGTGATGGGTTAGATCAATTGTCGTCTGCGCTCTTCACCGCACATTACTATAACCTCTCAACAAAATCTGCTTTTACGCTTTCCTATGTATTGGCTCCTGCCTGTCAAGGGGATGGAGTACACATTTGTTTCTTTGCATGGCTAGAATGCTTTTTTTTTGTTTGACAGCGCAGCAACTGAGAATCCGATTAATTCTGATTTGTCGGCAGAGTTGTTGCAGGCGCATACGAAAAAAAACACGGCATTTGTGTAGAACTTCGGTGCAATAAATTACAGCCGGTGACCAGAATGGAGCCACCGACACGATTACCTCGTTACACAACCAACACGATTAACACTAAATTACACTATTTTCGTGAGTGCTGATTTGGGCAATTGCACGCAACTATTCGGTCGACGCGATGATGTAAGACAACCTTTGAAATCGTTGCGTGATGGTTGTGATATTGGGCTCAAATTCCAGCCTAAGACCTCCCTTCAGTATCTTTAACACACAGTATCCATAGCAGCACACTTCCCCGGCTCATACTTGGGCCAGTTTGGCGCAAGCTTGTGTCAGTCTTGAGCCATGTTGGCTCTAGCTCGCGCTAGTTTAGCCCAAGCCTGGGCCGAGGAAGTGTGGTGCTTGGAATATTTCCTATTCATCAGTCGACTTAAACGCGCTCAGTATGCACGCGTTGAGATATCCACCTGAAGAGTCCTCAATTCAGCGCTCAGGTATCGTTCTACTCATGAGACGAAGACGTCAATTCGTCGCTGTGGCTACTGGTGAGCGAGCCCACGGCCTTACAGGGAGGGGTAGTATTGTAGGGACACAGCACCTAAAAGGAAGATGATGAAGTGGAGCCTTTTTCAACAGTTAGCTCGGGCATCAAACGCATTCGACCTTCAGTCACAATCAGGTATGCATTTGTGAATAAATAGAGTGCACAGTCGTCTCTTTCAATAGCATTTAACATGAGCCAGTTTATGTGCTGTTAGCCCAAAAGCTGCATTACATTTTCAAACTGCATTTTATTTATTAAAACGTGGAGTTGTTCTCAAAAGCATCAAAACGAATGTGCAACAAAAAGTAACTTTCATAAACATTCATAAAAAGGTAAAGCATGGCGCTAACTTGGATCTCGGGTCTGCTAGCTGCCCGTCCGAGATGTTCATGTACGTTTTCTTTGAACCTGCCAAATTATATTTGTTTAAATGCTAAACATATGCCAGGTTTCTTCTGCAACTAATGTAATTGGGACTTTTAAAATGCAAAAAAAGTACTTAAGGCTTTGCTTTGTCCTATATAAAAGTAATTTTAAAAGCTCGTTTAACTGATTCCAACGATTAACGAGTTGTGCGGTTGGTCCTTCCTCATCAACGTAAGAACCCGAATGAAAGCAATTTATAACTCAACAAAAAAGGAGTGGAAGATAAAAAAAGCCGTTTACAACTCCCTGTAACGCCGGATTAGAGCGCAGCTCTTGAGGAAGAGGATGGAAGGGTACTGAGGGATTGGATGGAAGGGTACTGAGGGATAGGTGACTCACTGATGTCACATGACCTCGGGGGGGGGGGGGGTGATGTGACCTCAGGCGGGGGGTAACGTGACATCGTCACGTGACATCAGAAGGGGTCACGTGACCTCAGGGGGTCACCTGTAATCAGGGGGTCACATGACCTCAGGGGGGTAACCCTCGTGACGCTCTTGAGGGTAACCCTCGTGACCCTCGTGAGCGTAACCCTCGTGACCCTCGTGAGGGTAACCCTCGTGATTCTCGTGAGGATAACGCTCGTGAGAGTAACCCTCGTAATGCTTGTAACCCTCACGAGGGTTACGAGGATTACGCGCGGTTATGCCGACGGCGATGGCGACGCCGCTCAAGCCGGAAACGGGCGCCTAAGAGCTGCGTTCTAAAAACAAAAAGAGCTCTGCAGGTTTTGCATTACTAATCCTTGGTTCCCGCGTGGTTGAAATATTTTTTCGATGCGGTATGAAGAATATTTTCATTCGACTGCAGTTTGGTTAGGGAATCCCCTACCGTCATGGGAGAACGAAGTCTATCGAGACCGTTCTCATTATGACAATGTTTGAAAATATTTTTCGTGACCATATCAGTACATACGTGTACTGCATTTTTAAGCCTTTCTGAGCGAACCCTACGGACTTCCTTTTCCGTCCTTCGATTGATTCCCAAAAAACCGTGATGTTTTGCTAAAGAAAGACAACGTGATCTGCAGCGCCTCCGCTCTGTGGAAGAAGAGTTTCACCAGATGTTGTAGTTATGCCGCAGAGGTGCATGCGGTGGTAGGGTGATGAACGTCGGAAGCGTAAGTGTACGTGCTATAAGGCGTGACGACAGCAACATGTTTAAAAGACTGGGGAACAACGTGTGAGTGTTTGAAAGGACGAGAGGCAATCAGCAACAAGGGGCCAGTGAAACAAACCGAGAACGGCAACACTGGATTAAGTGGCATCGAAACGCAATCTGTAAAAGGCACATCCCGCATGAGGTGTGGAAGATCAACTTTGGGAATAACGCAAGCCGGACGCCAAGCCGGCAAGAGGACCATTGTAAAGAAAACGGCACAACGGCGAACGATTATAAAGGTACGTATTGACCAACATGTAGATCCGGAAGCATTTTTTAGCGTCTTGTCCGGTGTGGGCGGTAGTGGGTGTAACTGTTTGTGATAACAATTGGACGTGAGTGCCGTGAGGAGCCACTTCTTGGGTTTGCTTACAGCAGCGTTATCTGAACAGTGCATACAATAAAAAAAAGGATGGCCTCAAAAGACTTACGGCAGTATTTGATGCTATGACCTCCCATTAGCTCCCCGAAGGGACCATTTGTTTCAAGCTAGCTACTGTGTGAAAGAGGCGGGAAACAGCCGCATTCGTCCGGGTATAACCAAGAAGCTTGCGCGAGCGAATACAGCCATAAGTCCTCCTCAGACAGGGGTACATGCGTATATTTTCGCCCAAGGCGAAGGAAATGCTCGTTTGAAAGACATTGCTGACATTAGTCTCGCTCGCAGTCTCCCAGTTTTGGTACATGGTCCATCACTAAATCGGAGAGAAAGCCGTGACTCCTCATTGAGCTTTCCCATGACGAACATTTCGGTGTAGTCTTATGTCGAGCTCAAAATACGCGGTGGCACACTTAATGCACATTATGTTCTACTCAACACATTCAGGTCACTATCCAGTTGACTTCATGCCGTTATTATTCTTTCCCATAACTTTGCAAAAAAACAACGAATACCGATTTTTATGCACCAATTACGGGCAAACTGAGTTCGCTATTTTTAGCAGTCGTTACAACACCGTGTGTGTGTCAAAGCGCACGCGAACTGAAAATAAAGAAACGCCCGTAACAACAAAATATCAAAATATTTGGAACAAAAAATTAATTACACCAAAACCAAGAAATGGCTGGAATTACGCTCAAAAATGAGGAACTCTAACTAGCTGACGCCTGCTGCCACGTGCCACATACTTAAATTGACAGTCATGCGAGCGCAAACGGAACGTCCAGAACTCAATAATTGCATCGTCTCTGATCACGAGTGGTCGGAATGCTTTTGCTCGTCATTTGCTCTCACAAAGCAGATCGTTGGATTCGACTTAGTTTCGCAGTGCTTACACGCTGCCAGAGATGAATAATCTGGTCTGGAGTCACACGCTAAGGGGGTTCAATAACGTTATGTGAGTATGTTATACTGCTTACTAGCTGTACGCATTCTATGTGGCTTGAGAAGGAACTTTTATTTTCGGGAACATTCCCGAGATGACAACGTGCGTTTTGCTTTATTCGTTTTTGCGCCCTAGATCTTTATTTTCGTATGTGGCACATATGACGTGAAATTCAATTGCATGCAGTTATCTGATCAGAGCAAACAATTCGGCAATTGTAGCGATGGCTTGTTTTTTGTGTGCTTTTTAGACCCTGACAGCGGCCGCTGCCAGTATATCGCATCGTTTATGCGGATCGTTACAGAGCTTACGCCTAAAACTTGCTATTATATTGCCGCGAGCGCAGCTGTCCAAGCAGGCAGCGCGCTCGTGGCCTAACGGTTATCGCGCGTGCCTTCCACGCAGAAAGCTAGGTTTCGATCCCTGGCCGCGGGGACGCATTTTTGTTGACTCTGACGAAGTTCTGGCAAATTCGAGAACTGTGTTGCTTGTTCGAGGTCAGAATGTTCTACACGCCGAACCTTCCACGCCGATTGTTTCAGAAGTTCACGCGTGTACAAAAGGGGCTACGCGTAACCAGCCGGACTCAGTTTCGCCTGAGCGTTCGATCCTGCTGCTTCGCCGCCTTCGACGCCCGCGACGCTCTGTTGTTATCTCTCTTTCTCCTTTTATTTTTTTGGGCACAAGTTCGCCCCATTAAACGTTCAGTTTACTCGGTCATTCGACGCCTCATCACTTGTCATTCGTGACATTTTGGTGGAGGTGCTGGGTATGCTGCGACGGCGCGAGTCTTCTCTGGGTCTGGGCGAACGCCTTCGTTGCTAACTACGTGACCCAGGAACTTCAGTTCGTCATAGGCGAACCGACACTTTGACGGCTTGAGGGTGAGTCCGGCGGTCCGTATGCATTGGAGAACAGCTCGTAGTCGTCGCAAGTGCTCGTCGAAGTCGCCGGAAAACACTACGACGTCGTCGAGGTAGACGAGAAAGCTCTGCCACTTCAGTCCTGCCAGTACGGTGTCCATGACACGCTGAAAAGTAGCTGGAGCCGTGCATAGTCCGAATGGCATCACTTTGAACTCGTACAATCCATCTGGCGTGACGAAAGCTGTCTTCTCTCGGTCCCGTTCGTCGACTTCGATCTGCCAGTAGCCGCTCTTCAGGTCCATCGATGAAAAGTATCGAGAGTGGCGTAGCCGGTCTAACGTGTCGTCGATACGGGGAAGTGGATAGACGTCTTTCTTCGTCACCGCGTTCAGCTGCCGGTAGTCCACGCAGAACCTAAGCGTTCCCTCCTTCTTCCTAACCAGTACGACTGGAGAGGCCCATGGACTGCTCGAAGGTTGGATTATGTCGTCGTTCAGCATCTCTTGAACTTGTTCCTGGATTACCTCCCTTTCTTTTACGGAGACTCTGTACGGCGATCGATGCACAGGGCGCGCGTCGTCCTCGGTAATGATGCGGTGCTTCGCAACGGTGGTTTGGCGTACCTTCGACGATGTCGCAAAGCAGTCGGTGTATTCGGCGAGGAGGTTAATCAGCTGCCGTCGTTTCGGGCCCGGAAGCTTAGGGTCAATGTCGAGCTGCGCTGGCGACGTACTGCCTTGCTGAGTTGGCGATGATTTATCAGTGATGGCGGCGATTTCGGCGGAGTTCTGGAGTTCCTCGACGTGGCCAATGGCTGCCCCTTTTGTGAGGTGTTGCGCTTTATTTCGGAAGTTCGTCACGAAGACCACAGTGCGGCCATCCTGAAGTTCAGCAACTCCTCTTGCGATGCCTATTCCTCTTCCAAGAAGTAACTGGAGGCTTCCTTCAAGCAGAACTTCGCCGCAGAAAGCTTCGGTGATCCCGACGGGTACGAAAACACTTGACCGCGGTGGTAAGTTCACGTGGCTTGCGAGGACTCGGACCGCAGATGACGTCGTTTTGGGACCCTCCGGTGGTGAAACAGGTTTTCGTAGTGTCAACCGGTTTGCTCCGAGGTCGATGACAGCGCCATACTCGCAGAGGAAGTCCATTCCGAGGATAACGTCCCTCGAACAGTCTTGCAGAATGACAAACTTCACAGGGCACGTCTCACCGTGGATCTCGACGCGAGCAGTGCATCGCCCGACTGGTGTGATGAGGTGCCCACCGGCGGTTCGTATTTGAGGGCCTTCCCACGGCGTTGTCACTTTTCGAAGGCGGCGAGAGAGCCTCCCACTCAAGACTGAGTAGTCTGCTCCGGTGTCCACGAGTGCCGATGCGTCGTGACCGTCGATAATAACGTTTAGGTTGTTGGACACCGATGCAGGGACGTCGTTGTGATGCGTAGCGTCGGGAGAGTGGGAGCGCTCCGGTTCTTGGAGGCTCTTTACTACGGTCGTCTTCGGCAACGCCACCTCCAGGCGTTGCCGCACTTAGTTTTCCCGACGAGATAGGGGGGACATGCTGTCACGACGAGAGCGGCGGAAGGGCGAGAGCGCACGTCGTGGCGAGGGCGAACGGGAACCTCGGGGTCGAGTCGGAACCGGGGACAGGGGTCGTCGGAGGTATTCCTCAATGTCACGAGGGCGTTCGCCGTACCTTGGGCGAGGGTCGTTCGGCGCAAACCCTCGTAGGCCCATTTGACGATAGGGGCCCCTCCGGTAGACGTGGTCGGCCTCACCGCAGTGGTAGCACAGCGGTCGCATGTCGGCCGTCCGCCACACGTCGGTCTTCCTCGGCGAGGGTTGCTCCGGACGGACGTACTGGGTCTGTCCTTCCTGACGCCGCAGATACTGCGGCATTGGAGGGTCTCGTCGGGGTGGTGCCGTGGCCTGGCGGTTAGCTTGCGGCGGTCGTCGGGCTATGGCAGCGTAGCTCAACGTTGGTTCCTCTGGCGTCGTCGTGTTGGTGGAAATTTCGGGCTGGACGGCTCGGTGAACCTCCTCTCGGACAACCTCGGCGAGTGATAGTGAGGACGGGCTATCCGCAGTGGGGAGCATCTTGCAAAGCTCTTCCCGGACGACTTCACGGATGATGTCGCGAATGCCGGGGATGCTAGGGCTGATGTCGTGGCCCAATGCAGAAGATGCAGCGATGGTTGAGTGCCGATGGTAGTGGCTGGCTCTTGCGAGGAGGGCACGTTCCATGCTCGTGGCTTCCTTGACGAAATCTTCGACGGTGGCTGGAGGGTTGCGGACAAGACCACCGAAGATGTCATCCTTAACGCCTCGCATCAGGATCCGCAGCTTCTTTTCGTCGGTGGCTTGAGGGTCGACGCAATTCATCAGGTGGAGAACGTCTTCGACGAAGCTTGTAACGCTCTCGGTCGGCCCTTGGGTTCTCGCTCGCAGGAGTTCTTCGGCACGCTGTCGTCGCTGCTGGTTGGCAAAGGTGCGTCGTAGCTCGGCCTGGAATTCTTCCCAGCGCCGAGAGACAAGAAGGCCGTGCGAAGGTTCCTTGGACTATGTGCCTACTACCGGCGCTTCGTTCGGGATTTCGCAAGAATTTCCGCACCGCTCACAAACCTCACGAAGGACGCCGAGAAGTTCGAATGGGCTGAGGAGCAGCAGCAGGCATTTGACGAGCTGAAGCGACGTCTCCAGACTCCTCCTGTTCTCGGACATTTCGATCAGGATGCGGAAACCGAGATTCACACGGACGAAAGTAATGCTGGACTTGGCGCGGTACTGGTTGAAGTGCAAGAAGGCACCGAGCGAGTCATCGCATGCGCAAGTCGGACACTGTCCAAGGCGGAGAAAAATTACTCTACGACTGAGAAAGAATGTCTGGCGGTCGTCTGGGCAATCACGAAGTTTCGTCCGTACTTGTACGGGAGCCCGTTCCGTGTAGTCACGGACCACCACTCGCTCTGCTGGCTTGCGAACCTCAAGGACCCGTCAGGACGCCTCGCTCGGAAGAGTCTCCGACTAAAAGAGTTCGACATAACTGTGGTCTACAAGTCGGGCCGCAAGCACAGCGACGCCGACTGCCTGTCCAGAGCCCCCGTCGAAACACCTTGCGGCAGCAGCGACGACGATGACGACGAGTGCTTCCTAGGCGCAGTGAATTCCGACGACATGGCACGACGTCAAAAAACGTCCCTGAGTTACGCGCGCTAATCGAGCACCTCGAAGGACGAGGGGGTACTATACCCCGTGTTTTCTTGAGAGCCCTGCCGACCTTCGTCCTCCGACAAGGTGTACTTTACAAGGAGAACTTCGGAGACAACAGCTCGCCATGGCTGCTGGTAATCCCTACCGACCTTAGAGCGGAGATCTTTCAAGCCTGCCATTACGACCCGACGTCCGGACACCTTGGCTACAGCCGTACGCTGGCCCGGATTCGTGAACGGTATTACTGGCCCAAGCTGCATAAGACCGTTCATCTCTACACACGATCGTGCCACGAGTGCCAGCGACGCAAGAAACCACCGACGAAGCCGGCAGGTCTCCTGAAGCCGATTGCTCCCCCAACCGCACCGTTCCAGCAGATCGGAGTGGATCTACTTGGCCCTTTCCCACCATCGACGAAAGGGAACCGATGGATAATCGTCGCCACAGATTATCTCACGCGGTACGCCGAAACGAAGGCCCTTCCTTCTGGAACTGCTGTGGAAGTCGCCAAGTTTTTCATTGAGTCCATCGTCCTCCTGCACGGCGCTCCCGAGGTTCTGATCTCAGACCGAGGATCACCATTCATGGCCCAGCTGACGCAAGAAATCCTTCGTCTCAGCCACACCAGCCATCGTCGCATCACAGTGTACCACCCGCAGACCAACGGGTTGACGGAGAGACTCAACAAGACAATCGCGGACATGATCTCCATGTACGTCGACGTGGAGCACAAGACATGGGACGAGGTGTTGCCGTACGTCACTTTTGCCTACAACACGGCCGTGCAAGAGACCACCGGGGTTACCCCCTTTCAACTGGTTCATGGTCGCAAAGTGACAACAATGCTGGACGTGATGTTACCCCACGAACCGGCTGCCGACGGAAGCGACGACGCCCAGGTGGTTTCCCAACGGGCAGAAGAAGTCCGTCAGCTCGCCAGACTCCGAATTCAAGCCCAAAAACGTATCGACACTGGCTGCTACAACCTTCGTCGCCGGGACGTCCACTTTCAACCCGGAGATCGGGTATGGGTGTGGACACCGATACGGCGCCGCGGTCTCAGCGAAAAGCTTCTGAAACGCTATTTCGGACCCTACAAGATCATCCGACGCCTCGGCGATTTGAACTACGAAGTCCTTCCCGACGGAACGCGCCCATCTGCAAGACGTCAGCCGCGACCCGAGGTGGTGCACGTCGTCCGGCTGAAGCCGTATTACGAACGATAGAACTTTCCACTCTCGTTGACGAGTGAACTGTGAACTGTGAACTGTGAACTGCGAACTGCGGCTCGCAATTCTGCTGTCCTTTTCCTGTGGATTTCTTTTTTTTTTTGTTTTGTGTTGCATCGGGGCGATGCACTTTTTAAAGGGGGGAGTAATGCCGCGAGCGCAGCTGTCCAAGCAGGCAGCGCGCTCGTGGCCTAACAGTTATCGCGCGTGCCTTCCACGCAGAAAGCTAGGGTTCGATCCCTGGCCGCGGGGACGCATTTTTGTTGACTCTGACTCTGACGAAGTTCTGGCAAATTCGAGAACCGTGTTGCTTGTTCGAGGTCAGAATGTTCTACACGCCGAACCTTCCACGCCGATTGTTCCAGAAGTTCACGCGTGTACAATAGGGGCTCCGCGTAACCAGCCGGACTCAGTTTCGCCTGAGCGTTCGATCCTGCTGCTTCGCCGCCTTCGACGCCCGCGACGCTCTGTTGTTATCTCTCTTTCTCCTTTTATTTTTTTGGGCACACGTTCGCCCCATTAAACGTTCAGTTTACTCGGTCATTCGACGCCTCATCACTTGTCATTCGTGACAATATTATGAGTGCGTTATCTCTTATACATTTGTCGAGAAATTACGTACTTCACACTGTCAGCGTTATTTATCATTCAAATCCCTCCGAAAAAGGCAAGAAGCTGTTGAGGACCAGGGGTCGATACCTGGACCATGACCGATTTTGACAGACATCGCAGAGTCAAAGACATCGGCGACGGAAGTGCACCCTTCGAACTTTGGCCTTACTATCGGAGCTTCCACTCAAAAATTTCGGCTTTGACCATCCTTGAACGTGCTGTGTTTGTACAAAGCAATAATGATCCATCTTTGTTGATCTAAAACATTTTGTTCATGAGATTGCGAATGAATGTAAAGGCACAACGTTTAATCATGGGGTTCTAAATTTGGGGACTAACTGGAGGGACTCAATGATTGCTCCCGTCCCCCTAAATCACCCATTGGACGAATGGTTGTGGCAGGGTATATAGATACCAGAAAGACTAAGTTGCGTTCCTTTTTTCCTTAAGAGTATAGCGACGGGTGGTGTGCGTCCTCGTGGTGTGGGCAAAGTGCAAGACAAGCCTCAACATCTGTAAGATTTCCTGTCTCTCTTGCAGCGAAGCATTACAAAAGGTGCAAAATGCCATCGAATTTTAAAGACCACCTGCGAACCCATCTCGGCAACATTTTGTTTTTCCTGGGAGTCTAAACATATACCAATGCCTATGCAACGAATGTCCGCCGCCACGCTGGCACATCTGATACATTTGTTTCGTAAGCGTTTACTTTACGTATGTCTTAATGCAGCTACATCTTCTCCATCACCCAAACATTTTTTACACACATAAACAAGTTCAAACTAGTGTTTTAACAAACCAAACAAGTTCAAAGCTGGTGTTTTATTTTTGTGGCTCATATGATCAAAAACTAAGTAGGACTACAAGATATGCGGTGACCATTTTTATCAGCTGATAAGTCCGTTACTGTATTCGCGATTTCGAATCTGCAACAAAAATAGAAGGTATAAAAGTATCTGGCCCAACGCAGATAGCTTATTTATGGGGGCTATATTCGGATCATGGCACATTCAAAATTCGAAGTTAGGTGTTGGTTTTACATCAGTGATACGATAATAATTAAAGAAAACTCCCCAAGGTTGAGAAGATATGCACTAGGAAAAATGGATTCTTCGTAACAGACCCTAGTGAGAAAGACATTTGTATGAGAAATGTCTTTTGTCCAATAAACACATATGAATCATGCAATATATATATAAGAGCATATAACAACCATATATTAACTATATAAGATATATAAGAACATATAAGAACCACGAAAAACTTATAAGAAACTTTTCACCAGTTTCCTATATGTTTCCTATATGTTTTTATATATCTTTCATAGTTCTTATATTGTTTGTTATATGGTTCGTATATGTTTTTATATATCTTGTATGATTCATATGTGTTTATTGGAAACAGAAACCTTTCATAAAAATAAGATATTTCAATCGGAGAACCAATGAAATATACAAGTGCTTGATTTCTGCTCTTCTAAGTGAACGAGATTGGGATGAGATGATTTTTCTGCTCAAAACTAAGCAGACACTTTGAGACCCGACCAAAACATTTACCCTGACTTGCGATTTTATACTTAGACCTGCTTCGGCTTGTCTTCAAACAGCGCCATTTCTCTGTTAATTGGCTCCTAAACAGAGCCAGGGAACCACCGCGTGGATCCTGATTTATTCGATCTCCTTCGTTTCTGGCCTCCAATGGGAGACGTACCGTTTCGTTTTTGTTGAGGTTGCATATATTTCTTACTTGATACAAGTTAATTGTGCGAGCCGCGACGACAGACGCAAATTAGGGAAGTGCGAACAAAACCCTGAGTCTTCTGTGAAGTTTAGGTTTTATCTTTTTTTTTTATTTTGCCTCTTCTTTGGC